>JNDP01000903.1:0-12641 GCA_000696975.1 Apophysomyces trapeziformis B9324
ATTTGTCTTATTTGATTTCGTCTGTGCAGTCATCTTTTTACCTTTTCTTTCTTGGCTCTGTACTAATATTAGGTTGCACTATCTTGTCTCCCCATGGATGGTCTTCTCCGGTTCTCGGTTGGTCTCTACTGAAGCTTGGTTCTCCGCTGTTGTGATGGCTGCGCTCTTGGTCTCCATGGTCCTCGTGTGTCCTTGCCCCCTTCCACTCCTTTCCGCTTTGTCTGCTCAGTGCACCTTTCTGTGTCACCTGATGCCTCTTCCTTTCTCTCTTTTCCCATGTCCCTGGCAGTCGGATTTTTTCCCACTGGGTTTTTTTTCATCCGCACTGACCATCCCCACATTACTTCTCCGCTTTGTACCTCCATCCTTTTTATGCCGACATACCTCTTTTCATTTTTTTCTCCAAGTAGTATGGAGTTTTTTACATTCCTTTAGCACAATTAGATCAATGAGGCGGCCAACGCACCATGAAAAACTGGCATTATGGCCACTATGCCTCGAATAAACTACTTTGAACTACACCATCGACCCCCCTGGCAGTCGGATTTTTTCCCACTGGGTTTTTTTTCATCCGCACTGACCATCCCCACATTACTTCTCCGCTTTGTACCCCCATCCTTTTTATGCCGACATACCTCTTCATTTTTTTCTCCAAGTAGTATGGAGTTTTTTACATTCCTTTAGCACAATTAGATCAATGAGGCGGCCAACGCACCATGAAAAACTGGCATTATGGCCACTATGCCTCGAATAAACTACTTTGAACTACACTACACAACCCTCTCCGATAACCATCCGGGCCTTAAATCTAGAAAAGCTAATATAAATGGCAGTATTTCATTAACTGCAACAATCAGAACTTTAAAATACAAATTAGCCTACTGTATTTGACATTATCTATTTCAGATAGTCGTATCTTTTGTTATCATTATATACAGTTTTATAAAGAAGCTATACCTTTTATAATTTTATATTGAGCACAAGTTCGTAGTGTACACTAAAAAAGTTGCGTACATAACGAGCTTATATAATAATCAGATGAAGGTTTTATAAAAGCTTTTAAAGTTTTCTATTATTTCTTTCACTATCTTTCTAATAATCTTTAACTTTATTATATTAGATAAAGTTAGGAAATAGCAAGTGTCTTATCATTTTATATTTTATTTTATCACTTATAATATAAAGTAAAAAAAAGTTTATTCTTTTAATTAGGGCTTGAAATGGGTGAGCCTTAACCGGGCAGGTCATAACTAGGCCGGTCAGGATATTGTCCCATGGCCCACTGGGCTGGGCCAAGATCCTAACCCAGAGCCCGGCACACTAGGCCTATCATACTAAGATGGGCCCATTGACCCGTGGCCCAAATCGGACGGGCCATATCGGGCGGGCCAATTTTATAACCCGGAGCCCGGCCCATTGAGACCCGCCCGGCAGGCATCCGGTCGGGCCGGGTCAAATTCCGAGCCCTACTTTTGATCAACGCCTAGTAGTCAGTTGGTATACAAGCATTGGTACACAATTTTTTTTATGACTTTGGTTTTCCTCTTTTTCTTTTCCTTTTGTTTAAATAAATTTCTCGGCTAAAACAACTTGCTTAGATATCATCGAACTTTATCTGAGATCTTGTAGGATATACCAACTTCATCCGACACCATTTACTGTTACTGTACTCTTTTAATTTTTTTTCTTATTTACTTCTTTTCTTTATCTGATTGTGCTTCACTTTTAGTACAAATAACCCCCTACTTAAGTTAAACAAACGATAGGTGTTTATCTTGTATCTTTTTTCTTTATTGGAATGTTTTAGGGAAAACACTCTATAAAAGAAGCAACCGTTTTTTATCTACTCTGATTACACTGTGCCTCCGTTAGTTTATCAAGCAATCATTGATAACCTAAATCTAATTAATTATATTTTCTTTTATTTTGATCCAACAAACTCTGCAAGAACTTTGCCAAACTGTCTAAATTATCTGATCTAAGCAAGACCTCATTGTCAAGACTTTATTAAGAACTCCGATTCTTTGAATCTTATTTCTTAGCAACTCTAGTTATCTCTTAGTCTTGCTGTTAAACTTTAACCCACACCTGGTGGTCACTTATTCTCAGTATATCACAACGACAAATTATCATCTATCGTGAGACGTTATCTAAAATCACGCCATGACACCGCTCAGCTTAATCTTTAAAGACTGAGAAATACTTGAATATTTTCGAAGTAATTGTTTTCTACTGCTTATTAAATGATTTTAGAATGAACTTCATAGAACTTGAAACTTTCGACGTCGCAAAGACTATATAGCTTAGAAGTTAAACACACAAGCTTTTTTCTTTAACAAGAGAATGCAATTGAAAGTCTAAGAAACTGTCAGAAAAAACTTTTGTTTTATTCACACTTGAATCATCTTATGATCGCGTCTAGATTCCTCCAGAACTTCCTGGTCAGTTTATTCAATCTTATCCAGTCATATCCCCATTTAATTTATTTTTGTTTTATCACCACCTTTTATCTTCTTGAAACCTTTTTAAAGTCCAATGGATATACAAGTTATCTACACTACTTTTCTCTTTACTTATATACCTACAGAGACTCTTATTCCTTACACCAGTCTACGAGAGTTCCAGCAAGAGGACTGCTAATGCAGTGTTGCATTTTAGTCAGGTTTGTGCAAGATTGAGCGTATAACTGACCATCGGTGAATCAATGCAAGAACGGCACTACGAGAAAAGAAACGCAGTGTTGATGGCACGTGTAGAAGGAAGGACAAAGGGATATGGAACTGATTACGCCAGGTAAAGGGATTGGTGCATATCTAGTCGAGTAATCTCATCTCGTCTGGCTAGGTGGTGGGTTGGGTGTCTTGGTCATAGTGTGGGTAAGTCCCCAGACAGCCATCCGAAGCCCCATCATACGTACCAACTCCGTTTCCGGCGGTAATGGGTAGCTAGACGATAAGATCAACAGGCAGGAAAGGGCGACAAATGGGTAAAAGTTTGAGGTTTTTCTGTGAATCCTTCTGTTCAAATTATCATGCAATGATGTATAAAACGATAACAGAATGCTAGAAATAAAGGAGACGGAAAAAGATGTTCTTTATTTTATGAATGATTACTCTCTTTAAATATCTTTAGAAACGCGTGCGGGTAAAAGCGGGTTGGATAGTTACTGATATCTTTTGTAAAATCCATACGATCAGTAATGACACGTTAATCTTCTGTCTTTCGATATTCTGTGTCCGCTAGGTTCCCAGCAACAGATGAATAGAATATGAAGATGTTAGTGTAACCTGATCCATACAGTCATTATAGCTGATATGTTCACTGACAGTCTAGACCTGATGTTTGATCCACTGAATATAGTGGTGTAATCATGTGGGATACGACATGCAAAAAGCCTCTACTGATTGTCTTAAACTCATTGGTGCATATTCTTGATGTGTCTGATTATACCATCCACCATACTACGGTTTCAGACATCAGATGCCATTGGCGACCATGTATGTATGCTTTATTGCTTATAAAGACGAGATATCGTCCATTGAGGTCTAAAAACGAATGGGAGCAGAGCTGTTTTGGTTGTTTCGTGGTTTGTTTTATAAAACTCAATTAATCATTATCAGAACTAAATATATCTGCTTGTTGTTGTAGAGTAGCCTATGTTGAAGGTAGCGTCTTTTGGAGAAGCTGTTTACTAAGGCAAACTTGAGAAAAAGTGTTTGGCAACGGCATATTATACTGAAGTGCGGATATGATGTAGTGCACGTTCGATATAGTTGCAGTAACGACGAAGGTATAGTTGGCTCGTTTGGTGTTATCAAGGGGTGGTGTAATTGGGATTGCAATGATTTTTGGATCGCATGGGTTAAAGCGTTGTAGGTGTTCTCAGAGCTCATGTTCATACTCGCTATGGACCATCAATGCCACAATATCACGGGTAGGGTAAACGGATGTCTAGTGTTCGGTTATTGTTGACATCAAGGTTAAGAATAAGCAAAAAAACATCAGCCATATCCTTTTATTTATTGACCATGTATGTATTCTTCGTACTGTTCAAATGAATATCGTATCTTTGAAGAATCGCTTTCATGCAAATAGAATGTGCTTGCAGCATGCCGCATCTACTAACGGCGCAAATTTATATTTTTCAGAGCAAAGTTGATCCTTTCACTCACGTAAATATGTTTTGAAATAGCGTAAAAACTTGTTTCAATGAAACCAATATGGAATAAGATCAATGATGCTTTAACAAAGCCTGATGCTCTTAATCAAACCAAAGGATTCCAAAGCTGCATACCAGTTGCATTTCATTTGAGCTTCCACAAGAGATGGATGCTAATCGCTGGAAGTTTAGGTTAATACACAGATATACTCCAAAGTAAAGGCGGTAATCATAGAGACAGAATAGGATCACTGTTTCGGCTTGAAAACCCAGGTTCTCATTAGTAGGGAATAAACTTCGTAAAGCTACGATGTTGTAGTATGTCAGACACATAAGATATGGAGCAATTAACAGTAGACTTCATTTATAGGCTTGATTACCCTAAAAACGTTCTTTAGACATTTGCATACTTTCTTTTTACAAATGGGGAAACTTACGATAGTGTTGGCACGGCAGAGTTGGTTACATTTGAGAATAGTGTATTTTTTTTTACATCAATAAGCAGTTGCATCCGCCAGTGGGTTCGGCAAATGGATCTGCGCTTCGATTACCCCACACGGAAGGAACCATCATATCCCGATTAGTCTGACAGTATTCTATCAAACTAAGGGCGAAAATATCAGCATAATGGTTCAAAAATAAACTAAGTATTGACTTACGAACGACTTGCTTCAGAAACGGGTATACGAGGTATTTCCAATTGCTCCTTAAGTTTGTCATTGAGCTCCATGAGTTTGCGAAGCTTAGCCTCCGATACTGTTTGACGAGCCATTACGTTGCAGATGTTGAGGGGAGATAGTTTGTAGATTAAATGAGTGGAAAGAGAGAGTAAGCTCTTGTAGAGAATAAGCGAGAAAAGAAGTGGAGAGAGTTTCAGACAGTCAATAAAGGAGCCGACGTCAAAGTTGTTGCTACTATTCAGGGGCAAGGGAGGAGGGAGGCAAAAAGTTGTTCAAGCTGATATTTGTGCCACACATAGTAATAGCAAACGCTACTTTAAGTCAAACAAGTTATTCCAACGCTGAATGGCACTGAACAATGGCCTCCACAGTTCAATTCAAACGTCCTAAACAAATATCCATGAATAATCATTCACAGTATAAGTGATGATAAAGAAGGATATTATGCGTGAATCTTACTTGCAATTTCACTTTTCAGTTTAGCATACATTTGCATCCGTCCCGCAGTTGCTTGTTTATTTCATCAAAGATATTGTCCATGCATACATTATGTACGTTCACGTAATTAGATGCTTTCTACAACTCTGCGAAAAGAGCTGGTGTACCAAAAATCGCATGATATGTTGGTGACATTCGAGTCAAAGCAAGGAAAACAGCGAACTTACAAATCCGCTTATACTTCAGCCTGCAAAATAAATCTATGTTTGTTCTCGTTGAAAACGGGGTCGTAACCTTCTCGTCGTCTACATTAACCTTCGTTGTCTCGTTTTAGCCAAATTCTACAGAAATGACAAGATTCCGACTTTTCCTATCATTTAGCCTTTAAAAGCCCATATACTGTTATCTTCACTCTTCTATGGAGAAAATAGCCTTATACAGCCTTTCCTTTCTTTTTCTGAGCTTCTGGGGTACCATTGCTTTCTCAGAGTCCGCTTTGATCATGAGGGAGCAATGTGGTTTTTCCACCGTTACTGAACGTATCCTCTTCCCAAAAAACTACCCACTACTGCATTAGTATTACCACATATCGTCATAAGTCGGGAAAGCTGTGCACGGTATTCTGGAGGAACTGTAACAAACAACGATGTTAGATATCTCCATCAAGTGAAAGTTGCCAAATTTGGAACGATCATCTCATCTAAGTGACCGCCTTTCTTACCTACTTTAAGACACGGGCATGCGACACCCTTGACGATCCCTTTACTTTTGATTTCCACTTTGTATTGCATAAGATGGCCACTGGAATTTTTAGGCGCAAATTTACCACTTCTGCTGTTACCAGATCATCTCTAAAAATCGGATTGATTCCTGCGGACGGTATTGGCAGAGAAGGTGAGCGACGAGCTTTTACATCAGAAAAAACCTAGCTAACAATGTTATACAGTTATTCCTGTAATAACTGACTACAACACGCACATAATCAAACTTACAAATACTGATCATAGGCTGCTCGGCAAGTGCTTGAAGCTTTGCCAACTGGGCCAAAGTTCGAATTCATCCACCTTGATGCGGGCTTTGAATATTTTCAAAAGACTGGAACCGCTTTGCCTCAGAAAACGATTGACATCCTTAAAAATGAATGCAACGGTGCCTTATTCGGTGCAGTTAGGTAAGGGGGATCTTTTGGCCTTGCGTATCTTATTTTTGTTGGTTAGTTCACCATCGCATAAGGTTGCTGGTTACTCTTCTCCTATCGTAGCCCTACGAAAACACTTGGACCTTTACGCCAACGTTCGTCCAGTGATGTCCGTCAAATCACCTGCTTTTCCCAATCAAAAAGAGCTAGATATGTTGATCATACGTGAGAACACTGAATGTCTGGTAAGATATCTTAATGTAGGTCAGCAGAAAAAATTGATGCAAAGACAACTAGTATATAAAATCAGAGCGGCAAGAGGTCGATCCGGAAACAGGACTCAAGGTTGCTTTTGCAGACCGTAAAATTTCGGAATATGCCTCTAAACGAGCGGGACTGATGGCGTTCAACATGGCTCTCACTCGTCAAAAATTACGCGAACAGAAAGATCTGCAGCAGCGATTCTGGAAGGTAGCGTTCTATATTATTCTGAAAGTTTACTGAGCCTGTATGTAGCACAATCCACGGGTTACGATTGTTCATAAATCCAACGTCATGAGTATTACGGATGGTTTATGGCGCGAGACAGTTCGTGCTGTCAAAGAATCAAACCCGGAATTATATGGATCAGTGGATATGGAAGAGCAGTTGGTCGACTCTATGGTCTATCGTATGTTCCGTGAACCCGAGGCCTTTGATGTTGTGGTCGCTCCAAATCTTTACGGTGATATTATTAGGTAACATAGCATCGATCGCATGTGTTAGCCATGCTTAACAGGGATTAATTTAGTGATGGTGCTGCTGCACTTGTTGGGTCCCTTGGTGTGGTTCCTTCCGCTAACGTCGGCGACAATTTTGTCATGGGAGAGCCTGTGCACGGTTCAGCACCAGATATTGCAGGCAGAGGCATTGCAAACCCGATTGCTGCAATTCGATCAGCTGGACTACTGCTTGAGCATCTTGGCTACACACAAGAAGCTTTGACTGTTTATGATGCCGTCAATGCAGTCCTTGCGGATGCCAGCGTTCTTACACCGGACCTTGGTGGTGCAAGCACAACAGCAGATGTCGTAGACGCTGTTTTGAAGAATATTTGATTTCCAACCCGAACAGTCATCGTAACATACTAGTAAACACAGTGCTGTAACAGGGATATCACATTTAGAAAGATTGACAACCCAATGTATTATTTTAAAGAAAGTTTAGCAGTAAACAACCCACTTGGCTTTTGTAATGACATTGGCTAGTAATGATAAAACACGTGCTCTGGATTAGTGAACAAAGGAGGTAAGTCATTGCAATCTTTCCTCTAAAATGTGCTCCTGTTTGCTTTATACCATTCAAGGCCTCATCGTTCGGATATGGATTGAAGACTAGGGTAATATGTGTTCAAGCGAAGCTTTGATAAAGGCAGTATCAAAGGCGTGTTGCTTTTTTTTTTCTCTTGGCTTTGTTATAGAACGTAAATGGGTTTAGCTCATTCATTACTTCTGATATGGCTTTCTGTTCATTATATTCTATGAGAAAGTGATGGTCATGTTCATTGTGGATAGTTGTATAAGTACATGAGCTATAAAAGCCGTTATTAAAAATATCATCACCGTCTGTCCGTGGCAGTTTATCTTGTAGAGTTTACTTTCAGTGTACAATAGCAATTACGATACATTGCGGAAACGAGACGAATCCACTGATACAACTATTTATCAGCCACTGATTATCAACCATTACTTGACTCTAATACAGGAAAAGCTAGGAATCAAAGCCAAAGAGGTATCTCATTGTATTTCGGCTTCGCTGTTTTCATGTTAGAAAGACTTTTATGTTATGACAGATGGTTATCGGTTATTCATCCTCTTAGTGCTAATGTTAAAATTGCCAGGGTAAATAAGATAGAAATATGTACGAGCAAAATACTAGCGGTCTCTCAGAAACGAATCGATACAAGCAATGATAAAAAAAAGAAAAAAAAAAAAGCAAAGGAGCAAAGTCCAAAAAAATTCCGGCCTACCAGATTCGAACTAGTGACCTAAAGATGACAGTTTTAACTACAGTCTTCCGCTCTACCAACTGAGCTAAGGCCGGTTGTACATATTTGCATCGATCTATTTCATCCTTTTGAGGCCATGAATAGGGCAAACATTTAACATGGAATTTGCATCCCAAATCACAGGAAATGTCCAGATTATTCACGACAAAAATCGTACGTGCACAACATTTATATGAACTGCGGTGTGCTTAACTGGGGCGCACCGATAAAGGTGCACTAGCAGAAACTAAAAACCATCGAATGGTTATAAAGTTAACAACGCACTGCATTAAACTGGGTATAACACAGCAAAATAAATATATACAATATCTGTTTTTCAAAAACATCTATGGACATTACATGTCGACACAATTTCACGTTTTGATACCTTTTGGTACTTTATTATCATTATATTCCTATTAGTAGTCTTAATATGTCTTTGGCTTTAGGACAAACTCAGTTTCTTTTAAGGCAATAGAAATAAATATAGTAGAATTTAAGAGAAGAACTTATAGAGATTTTATCAGGCCTTTTTCTGCTCAATTAAATAAGTAGCATTCTATGCCTAGGTTGCACTTAATCAATTTGTGTTATATGTACACAGAAAAAGAGACGGATAGAATCCTTTGGAACTGTCGAATATCTTCACTTCATTCAACTTGTCTACCTATTTATAACTGTTTGGTCTTATGCGGGATTTATAATTAATAAACGTTTTCATCGGCGATAGATGTATGATTTAGCTAAGTATAATAACTGTGGTAGAGCAGTGTCACCTTGTCTTCATCCTCGGTAATAGATCTCTGATTTAGAGAAGAGGTGCAGTCAGTGTTCCATACTAGAGAAGTTCGCTGTAAATAGAAACACGTTAATTCCGATCATCCTGTTCACAGAACACGAGTACTAGAAAGTCACACTACGACAGCTACGTATACCATACAATCTGGTTGTCTCTATTTTCTCCTATTTACCTTCCCTTTTCTGAATTGCTTTACTGTTCATTCAGTGTTAGATATTAATAAGTTATTGTTGTCATTTGGATTATTTGGCGATCGCTGAAGCAAGTAACTAACAGTAGGCTTATTGTGTTGTATTTTGTATTCTCCTTCATTGTACACTTCTATGGCCGCTTATTATATCTTCTCGATTGAGATCTTTTTCTTATCTGTACCCCTTTTCTATTGTTTGTTCTGCGAACATCTATTGTCATTCCTCACGTGTACTTCCTACCACATACAAGCACCGCACGCGTCAGTTTTCATATGCTGTGTAGCAATTTAGAAGGATAAGCTCGATGCAATTAAAAAAAGACTTTTGTTATGGTTTGACCGGAATATAAGAAGTGTCCTGGCAAAGAATAGAACTTGTCATTTTCTTCCCTGTATTTTTCGGTCGCCCTTTCTATTGTTTGCTTATTTTAAAGAAGTGAATTACGGTCAAGTAATTCTAGACACTTTTGTTACAAAGCATAATTTCCTGCATGTCAGTTTTTATTTGTAAATAAGGAAGTTTTCAATACAACCCATTATGTTAAAAACATACGATAATGCTGACAATCTCCCAAATTACTACAATCTACGTTGACGCAATAAAAAGGTATGTGGCTTTCTGTTGACAGCATGCAGCAAGGACAATTAAAACCATGATGTTCGAGGATGCTCAGATCATTCTTTGAAATGCCTATCTCCTTGTTTCCCCAACCATTTTGATAGCAAGGTGAATAGGGGCAACATTCTCAAGATCACAAAATGTAACTGGTCGGTGAGTGTCTTCTTAACCGATTTTCTCACCTGTTTCATAATAGTACTTTTGACGATAACTGGCCAATTGGCGATAGCGACTAGTATGTTGGCGACGCCAATATTACTCAATGTTCGATGAATACAAGAAGCACTGTATGATGAACTGCAGCGAATCCAATGGCATTGGCAAGGACCTTTTACAAACGCTTACTATTTCATGTACCGTTATTATTCAAAAACGAAACCTGTACACTGACGTCGCATATTTGCACATTAACTAAATGATACAAAGGCGTAGGTTATTTTAAGCCGTAACGAGGATTGTTGATCAATAAAGTGAATGAAGAGGTTCTTGATCGTTTCGCAAAAAGTGAGCACCAGGTGTCTATTTCGGTGAGATACCAAAGCTGCAAGTGGTTAGTGATGTGTAAAAGGAGGTAAAAGTAACAAAAGCAGTTATGGTAATTGGCCAAATTGTTTCTCAGTAAAAAACAGAAAATGGTTCATTACTAAAGTTCGTTATTGTAAATATCTAGTATATTGTTTCGCATCGTCAAAGTGAATCATTGATATGGATGTAGAGTAAAATAAAGAATTAAAAGGGACAAGATCTGTTGACAGACCGTCAAAAAAAATCGAAGTAATTCCTGAGTAACGATAGTATTTTTGATTGCCAACGGAGGTGCAAATGTGTGTATAAGGCTGCTTCAAAAGAACCTTGTACTTCAGGTACCTCGCTGTTTTATTGATAAGAAATACAAAATATTTATAATGACTTGAAGATATAAAAAATACAGAATACAAAAAAGTCTAAATAAAGAGAAGAAGATTGAATCAAAAATAAGATTGGACAAAAGAAACAATTAAATTAAAAATAAGTTTAGATAAGAAAATGGAACTCAAACGGAAATAAAGTTGAGCAAAGATAGAGTTAGATAAGAATAAAGGTAAGAGTGTTGGGTAATAGTAGGGTTGGATCAGAATAAAGCTGGAAAGTAAGCTAAGGACGTATGAAGGGGATCGGAAATGAGGTGTATATAGTAAGATAAATGTTGTGTACTTTGCCGAAAAGTCCCTCAAGGCAGCGAAATAAGCTATTTTTCTAGAAAAACACTTATATAATCCTTTCCTCGTCAGCCCTGCAGCTTGCTCAGCTTTTATTTCAATATGAATATAAAGTTACAAGGTGTACAATAAAGAAAAATAGGAAAGGTAGGGGAAAAACATAGTTTTATTATCTTCTTTGGAGGACTCCTCACAATGAGCTGAACCGAAGCGTTTTATTGGACAATAAAAGACTATAAAACCAATATAGCATAGTTATGGTAAAACAAAGTGCGTTTTCTTATAAACTATAGTCATCATGGTCTGAAAAGTGTCTTACACTAACACTAGCTTTAAAAACAATTTGGCCAATTACCATAACTGCTTTTGTTACTTTTACCTCCTTTTACACATCACTAACCACTTGCAGCTTTGGTATCTCACCGAAATAGACACCTGGTGCTCACTTTTTGCGAAACGATCAATAACCTCTTCATTCACTTTATTGATCAACAATCCTCGTTACGGCTTAAAATAACCTACGCCTTTGTATCATTTAGTTAATGTGCAAATATGCGACGTCAGTGTACAGGTTTCGTTTTTGAATAATAACGGTACATGAAATAGTAAGCGTTTGTAAAAGGTCCTTGCCAATGCCATTGGATTCGCTGCAGTTCATCATACAGTGCTTCTTGTATTCATCGAACATTGAGTAATATTGGCGTCGCCAACATACTAGTCGCTATCGCCAATTGGCCAGTTATCGTCAAAAGTACTATTATGAAACAGGTGAGAAAATCGGTTAAGAAGACACTCACCGACCAGTTACATTTTGTGATCTTGAGAATGTTGCCCCTATTCACCTTGCTATCAAAATGGTTGGGGAAACAAGGAGATAGGCATTTCAAAGAATGATCTGAGCATCCTCGAACATCATGGTTTTAATTGTCCTTGCTGCATGCTGTCAACAGAAAGCCACATACCTTTTTATTGCGTCAACGTAGATTGTAGTAATTTGGGAGATTGTCAGCATTATCGTATGTTTTTAACATAATGGGTTGTATTGAAAACTTCCTTATTTACAAATAAAAACTGACATGCAGGAAATTATGCTTTGTAACAAAAGTGTCTAGAATTACTTGACCGTAATTCACTTCTTTAAAATAAGCAAACAATAGAAAGGGCGACCGAAAAATACAGGGAAGAAAATGACAAGTTCTATTCTTTGCCAGGACACTTCTTATATTCCGGTCAAACCATAACAAAAGTCTTTTTTTAATTGCATCGAGCTTATCCTTCTAAATTGCTACACAGCATATGAAAACTGACGCGTGCGGTGCTTGTATGTGGTAGGAAGTACACGTGAGGAATGACAATAGATGTTCGCAGAACAAACAATAGAAAAGGGGTACAG
>JNDP01000904.1:0-58006 GCA_000696975.1 Apophysomyces trapeziformis B9324
TAATCTTTTTTGTTTGACAGTCGCCAACCTATGTCTTTATGGTTGATGAGTACTTAACTTCGCAAGTATGCCCACGTTGCAGGGAAAAATGCTTCCAAAAAAGCAAGGAACGCCCGGATGCAAGTGGTCAAGAAGGCGCAGGGATACATGCTGTGTTGGTTTGTCAGAAAGAATCATGCCCGGCAATGTACTGGAACCGCGATCATATGGCTGCCATGAATATCCGAGAAGTGTTTTTATACATGATGAACAATAAGGATGAAAGACCACCAGAATTTCGGCGACGTGCTTCCACTTGAAAACTATAGAAGAATGACTATAGTATCCCTTAACTTGTTAATCTGTCTATATTTCACTTATCGTAGAGAACGAATTATACTTGTGTTTAATATCAACATTAAAGATCTATTCCTCAGCTTCATCATAACCTATAAGGCCGGATTTTTGCGGACATAGCATTATATGTTAAACTTCTTAAATTTTGGTTCCAGGGAGACAATAGATTGCAAGCGTAACTTTTAAGTGTTTGATATTACGTGTTTGAATTTTTAAGCCAAGACGTCTAATACACCTTGGGAAAAAAGGAATTATCTGCGCAGATTTTATTCAGTCAGCGGTAGAAAACTAGTCAATAGGGAATGCTGAGCGCAACAGGTATTACAACTTGGGTCAACCTGAGCCATGGAAATCGAATTGTATCACATTCTGGTTTTCTTATCAATGAACTTGAATTCGTTGTATCTGAGATCCCGGTATGAACTTAAATAAGCTTGGGTCAATTCCATAAGACTCCGGGTAAACTTTGTAAGCATGTCGGAATGCTTTTTGGGAAATTAAAAAAGCCTATATTTTGGCCTAAAGCATGTGGTGCATTCTTCTTCATACGGATTTTCATCTTACTACTATAGAAACGACGCATATCGCGTTCATTTATCTAAACTTCCAGCAATCATTGGTGTTGACAAGGTTTCCTCATTGGGAATAAGAAGAGATCTGGTGTTACTGTCAGATCTGATAGAGATGTTTGTGTTTGTAAATATACCGAATAGTCGGACAGGCCTAATAGATGACGGAAGAGGGTTTTTCTTTGTCTGGTTTGATAGTTCGTCCTCTTCGTTGAACCCAATCTTCGTTACTCTTCACCAATCATCGCTCTGCATATGGTCTGTTTTTTCCTGTCAATAGTCTGTGATAAATCAAGTTATTTCCCGCCATAAAACCTTGTCCATTTTGTACTACCTAAAGTGCGACCCGAGGAAAGGGGTACAAGACTAGCTCTCAGTGAAACAGAAAGCTACTGAATCAGTCATTTAGCTATGTCTTACAATGAGTCCTTGTCTGTAATGGATAAGAAGGAGAAATGGGTATGAATGCATCCGCCCAGCTGCTTCCTATTAGCAAATAGAACAGAACGCACAATAAGTCTTAGATCGTTTAACGAGTTTTCTCATATACGTCCATTGAATTTCGCATCGCAAAATGGTTTTGCGAAGGGTACCGGCTGTTTATATCATGCAGTATGCTCACGAGCAGTTCTAATGACAAGGTCATCCGCTATGCTTTGATACACGAACAGGAAGTCGTTCAAACATATTAGTTGATTCTGCATTCATTAATCATTCGTGTCGAATCTATTAGGCCAACAATACTGGGCTTTCCATGAATTATCGTGTCCAAAACCGGTAGAAACGCTTGGGATATGTTATATTTTGGTACATATCACCGCTAGGCACTTAGCCCATATCAATAGCACACAGTAATCATAAGAGATAAAATTTTTTCTCTGTCCCGTTACGGGTAGTGTTCGATTTATGCACCTAGCAATGGACAGTAGTTTGTTTATGCCATTGTCCCTATTTGGCAGCGTCAAGTCATTTTGAAGTCGTCGTCGTCTTTTGCATCGGACTTCAATTGCCCTTTTTTTCTCTGATCAATTCGATTCTTTTGAGTAAGATTTAAAATCTGGACGGAGTAATCTGAGAGTATACTTTTCTATAAGTTTAAAGCTACTATGCAGGCTAACCGATCGAGTTCGCGAAATCTATCGATCTATCGACCTATCGTAAGCGTAAGCAACGACGCAACGGCTAAGTGGCGCACAGGTCACGTGTGAATTCCGGTAGGCTTATAGTAGTTTTTTAAAATGAATTGTTGCACAGACCATTGGAATAAAATGGAGATATCATATTAAACTGCGCTCATACGGGACACACCCTTTAGCTTTTGACTTTGGCAGAGAGAGAGAGAGAAAAGAGAGAAAGAGACAGGGAGAATAACAGGGAAGAGAAGGATGACGACGAAGGAAAGGGGAGAGAGCATGTCTGATGTGATAGCCACGTGTTGGGTCAAAATGAATGAAAAATTTCTCTGTCATTGGTAACCTTTTGTTATGAAAAATCATACCCGGTAAACTGTCCCGTGTCAGGTAACCTTTTCTTTTTAAACTACTTCTCCTTGTCACGAATCAAAGAAGTATCCTAGAATAAGCTATAGATAACTCTAATGGGACTATGTGTGAACAAGGGGATTTAACTGCTTTCTTTTTTAGTCTATCTTTATTATCTCATTGATTGAGTTTTTTATTCGTCCAATTCACAATTTCTCCATTTGATCTGCGTCGCGGGGAAAAGTGCGCTAATCCAAATAAAGTAAACGTTCAAAATCCCGACCCAGCGGATGAGAACAAGCTAAAATATACATTTTCACAAGCTCGGCCTGTGCGTGTATGCGCCTTTGAACAGCCCCCCGTTTCTTTTCCCTTCTTCTATGTCACGCCTAATTCAATCGTGACCCATCTCCTCCTGCCTCTCTTTCTCTTTCTCTTCTCTTCTCTTCTTACTGTTGTTCCAATGCGTTCCAATACTAAACTCATTCTCAATCTAATTAATCGCGTCGCTGTGCGAGTAAGTTGAAACCTCTCCTTCAATACCATGAATCACCGTTTCGAGGATAAACAAGCCAACATTTTAATGACATTTTTTCTTTTGCTTCCTTTCTATAGCTGCCTATCAATAGTGAAAGAAAATTGGAAAATCTGGAGCAAGATCCAATTGTTCAACAAACAGGTACAACAAATTCATAGATCAAAAAAAACAATAATATGTACTTATCCCCTTATTTTTCATTAGTGGCTGCCATTATTGAACTCTCAAAATATAAACTATCCACCATTGCTAATGCTCTAGGAACAGTCTTAGAAAACGTTTCAAAGGTACAAGAAAATAAAAATGTCCAGCTTTTAAGGTGTGCTTATCAACAATTGCTTTGCTTCAGTCTGCTGTCGAGCAACCTGTACCTTCTGAAGTATTACAATCCCAATTATTTATCTTACGCCTACTATCAGCATGTATGCAACATCATTGGAAATCCTATCGTGATCAATCAAAACAAAAACTTGTCGACGCGACCTTTGCAGCAAAAACAGAAGAAGCAGCAGCAGCAGCAGCAGCAACAGGCTATATAGACGACGAAGAAGAGGACTCAGCAGGATCTCATTCACCTGTACTGCAATTCATCGATCTTCCTCCTCTAGATGAGGCCTTGGTCACTTTCATCCTGGTCCTGATGAACCGATTCCTTAACCACGTCCATCTAATTGAAGAGGCAAATGATCAATCCTCCACCTCCTCTGATCACTCAACTGATACCCAAATGAGCAACGGAAGCGTTGACCTGGATCTGATCATGGATATATACAGAGCTGCCGGAAAAGTCCTGTATTATGTTAGCGCCAGTAATTGGTTGACTTACTACGCCAAAATTAAGAATTCAATACAAGTGCTCGGAGCAATCACTGAGGCCACTGAGAAAAATACACCAGAAATCAGAATGTTGGAATGCTGCTGTTTGACTCGACCAAGATTACATATGGTTCTCTCAGGTAAAAAAGAAAAAAAAAGAAAGAGGAGAAAAAAAGATCAATCGCCGCGCTAACATGCTCAATCCTTGAACACCAGAACTGAGTCCATATTTTTTGCATATGAAACGTCATGGCAAGCTATTGTTTTCGAGAATGATGCGTAAAGCTATCTGGAGATGGATCGAGACATACCCAAATCAGTTTGCTGAAGTATGCGCCAGTGAAGACAGGTTATTGGGAGGATCGGAGATTTTGTTCGACATGTGTAGTTCCACTGCAGACAATCTGCGAAATAAAGCCATTTTATGGCCTTTGCAAACAATTCTCCTGGTTCTATCCCCTGACCTCTTACTTCAAGCCTTTCTCGACGATCCATCGTCTCAGAATAGAAGGGTAAGCAGCATAGGTGTTTGTTAGATCTGTCAAAATCTGAAAGTTCACATGGTCAAATTTTTTTTTTTCATTAGACGAGTTTTCTTGGTGTGTTACGAAAATCCTTACGTAGCCCACGAACGGCTGATATTGCAGCTGTGTGTTACGTCGATATTTGCAAAGCTTCCACCTACGTACCGCCGACAGAAGATTCTGTACTCCGTCATATCGCAGCAGATATTGAAGATGATTTGAAAGACAAGATATGGAACTTTGCCAGACCAACTGTGGCTGAATCGGTCTCTGCATCACTTGGTTATACAATTGATGTACAAAGCTTAATTACCGACTATATCCTGGCTCAATTGCGTCTGAATACCGACAATACCCTGAGAACAATTGTTTGCACATGTGTGGATGAGAGTACGCCTATGGTGTTTAAGCGTGCACTTGTCAAATCGTGCCTTGCTATTGCCCAGGATGAAACTCGGTTAAAATGGAACCCTACTATTGAATCCATGTACGGTAGTCTCTGTTCCATACTGCGTAAACTATTTTTGCAAGCGATCGCTAGTGAATTTGCCAGCATGAAGCAGGAGAGTTATTCGAGTCAGCGAAAATGGGTTAAAAAAGAAAGTTCGGTCGATGCACACAATCGGGTAGAGTTGATCCAAGACCTACTTCGCTTATTCCGAGAAGATCCTCATCTGGCTCTCCTGGTAAACTCCATTTAGCATTTATTTCTTTGTCCTCCTCTTTGATACTGATATTCTCTAGGGTGACGATACCGACCGAGTAGAACAAAATGCTGCATTTATGACTGGCTTGGCCCATTTGGTTCAGCATCCCGATTACACGATTCATCAAGGAGCAGGCGAATGTCTGTTCAAGCTGCATCTGTCTGATTATATCGTAAAGTGGGGCCCAAAAGCGTCTATGATGGTCAATTTTTGGAGAATTTCTTCTCAAGCTGTATTTGCACTTGCACGACAAATGCTTGACAACAAACGAGGTGAAGAAGGCTTGAAGTCTTTGTTAGGCCTCTTGATAAAACTTCTACACGCGAGAAACGATCACTTGCGTAGCAACATGGTAAGCTCCTAAATCAAGGAAAAAATCAAGCACAGCGAGCATCTAATGGCAGGTTCTGTATCTTTGGCACAGGATATAGCGGGGGAGGGAGCAGGCGTCCGGGAAAGATTGCAGGCATCAGTGGCGCTGGAGATCGCACTTCTTGTATCTTTATGTTCTCCGGATCCAGAAATATGTTCGGATTCTACTCGATGTTTAGGCTATCTTTGTGTGGAAGCCCAACTGTCGGATCAAGATGACGACCCACATCTCAGTCAGATTACATTGATCAGCAACATTGGTATTTATACGGACCTTGCATCCGAAGACACTGTCTTTTTAGGCCGCAAAGCACAGCAGAAACGTATACGAAAATTCATGCGTATGATGTCTCGTCACACTCCTGGCAACTTAGCTGCTTGGGAAGAGGCTTGGAAGCGATGGAAATTTCTAACGCCAGTCGTCAGTCGCTTTGCAGAAGAGACCTTCGAAGACAGCAGTGAATCAGCTAGACGACATACTTCAGGGCGTAATGTCCGAACCCCTATTGGTCGATCCCCGTCGTCGCCTCAGGGACACATTGAAATGGACGATGAAAAAGCAACCGAATGGCAAAATTACACTGGATTTCTTGCGGCCTTGGGAGGATGCTGTTTAACAGCCGATATAGAGAACATGGATATTCGACGATATCGTTCAAGTGATCATATCTCGCCTACCCATCGAGCACCATCTCCCAACGAACCTTCTATCATGGTGGATCGATTTATGAAAGAGATGGTCGACCTCCTAGTGTCCGACAACGTTTTTATTCGGGAAGCTGTGAAAGATACTCTTGGGTCCGACCTTTCACCTGCTCTTTATTCAATCTTGTTTCGACATTTGGAGGATTTCATGTGCAAATGTTTTGATGCTAACGAGGAGGTGGCATGTGGCCCTCAACACACTCTGTTCGTGGAACAAGCCGTATTGGTCCTGAAGTTAATTCTTGATCGCCTGGTAGATCCGGGTGATCATCTGCTTAATATCGATTTCGGCACTCTGATACGGCAGTTTACGAAATACCTGAGTCGATTACCGACGAACTATGTGGCGTTGCGGATTAAGATCAAGATGTGCCACCTTATAGAAGCGCTCATGTCAAAGAAAGAGCAAATTGTTATACGAAATGAAATGCGTTTGCGCAATAAACTGCTGGAGATTATGGTCGAATGGACAAGTGATTTTGCGTTGGTAAGAAGGGATTTGAGCAGCAGTTCTATCTAGATGTTGAATCTGTTCTTCTCTTGATTAGCAAAAGATAGAACCAAAAATTTCCACCATCATATCGGATGTTTCGCAAAACGAGAAACTGCATCGTGATCTGGATCAAGCTTGTTTAAAGGCAATCGTTGGGATTTTACACCAATTGCCTCTTCAGCCCGCAGAGCCTGTACGACAGACGGACACATCTGAAGTTAAAAGTCGATTATTTTACAAGTATTTTACTTTTTTCTTGAAACTTCTGAACCGATGCAGGTTAAATGAGGTATATGTCAAAGACTTTTTCTGTTATAGGTTCATCACTAAAGATTTCTTGTAGTTGGAAGTGAACAGGGCATCTGGGCAGAGACCCAGCATGGAGCTACTAGCAGGGCCATCCAAGGTAAACGATGAGTAGGACGATGAAAACTATTATTTGAGTATTCACTTTCGATCATCCATTTTTAGCCTGCCGAATCGTACTATGATTATTCTCCGTTAAAAGATTATACCATCTTAGCCATGTCCAATTTGCTAAGTGCCAATGTGGATGCTGGTCTAAAATATTCTCTTGCCATGGGGTATCACGAAGATACAAGAACTCGGACGGCTTTTATGCAGGTGCTTACAAACATTCTAAATCAAGGCACCGAGTTCGAGACACTAGCGGAAAATGTCGTGACCGATCGTTACGAAAAACTAATTGATGTAAGATGATCGTATCGTATTTTCTTTTTCTGCTTCTGTATCGGAGTAAAATGGGTATATGACTAGCCTATAGATGCTTGTGGATGCAGACATGGAAGTGGCTATGTCTTTGTGCGAAGTCTGTCCGGCTACAGATATCAGTGGTGTTGCTGAAGTTTTACTACTTTGCTTTGAGTCCCGCAATAAGGTGGCTGCCTTACTGAAGTCGGTGATTGCGAAGGAAGTGATGTCGACGGGTAAGTTGAAGGCAAATCTTCAACGTATGCTTTAATCAGTATGGATGCACAGAACAAGAAGCCACACTTTTCCGCAGTACCACCATGGCCACTCGGATTCTATCCATCTATGCAAGATTGAGTTGCGTTGATTATATCCGTATCACGTTGCAGCCTGCAATGGAGTCCATTAACTCCCTTAGCGATGAGGAGACCACGTGGGAGCTTGATCCACAGAAACTGGGCCCGGATGATGATGTAGTAAGAAACAAGCAGAACGTCATCCGTGCGACGGAAATTCTGTTAAACGCCATTTGCTTATCCGCACCCAATGCCCCTAGGTAAACCATTTACTATACGCTCGAAAACATTCCTTGAATAATCAATCTGTATGATAGGATATTCCGCGAAGAGTTATCCCTCATTGTAGAAGCTGTACGTAGTAGATTCCCTGAAGCCAAGTACACAGCTGTTGGCGGTTTCGTGTTCTTGCGATTGTTCGGTCCATCTATCCTTACCCCTGAAAATGCTGGCTTTGCTAAGCAGGCGCTGCCCAGAAACAAGAATATTCGTAAGATTTTACTACAAGCTACCCGTGTTATGCAGAATTTGGCGAACAATGTTCTGTTTGGCGCCAAGGAGACCCACATGATTGTGCTCAACGACTTCCTTACCAATAACATTTACAGAGTAACGAGTTTCTTGCGAGAGATTTCATCCTTACCCAACGATAATGAACCAAGGGATTCACCTGCTACAATGCGGATGGATCAAAGTGGTTATGGAAAGCTGCATCGTTATCTCTCCGACAATCTCGAACGGATGTCGAGAGATCTCGCTGGACGTCGATTAAAGACCGCAACAGATACCCAATCATTGTTGGAGTGGAAGAAGACCATTGATAGACTATCAAACTTGCTTGCTCAACTCGGAAGACCTCCCGAACTTTCGCAGCATGAGATCAACTATTCGCGCAATTACGCAGTAGCTAACGGCAATCATCATTACAGCGAGTTTATCCGAAGAAATAGCCATCGCGATCTGACAGCTATCAGTTCTCAAAATGTATTCTTTCAGGGCGGAGTATCTAAAGGAGGTCGACCAGTCTTCTACGTTATTGCTCGCAATGTTGACGCAGAAACGTGCGATTTCGAGCTTTTAATTTATTATATGCTTCGGGTAAAATGAAAAGCAAAGAAAAAGGGAAGCGGTTTAACATGCTTTCTTCCTATCATATAGGTGATGGAACCATATCTCAGTCATCCTTTCGAATTATTGTTCGATTTGACTCAATTCAGCGCAGCTTGTGAAATACCCATCCATTGGTTAACCCAGTTTTTCCAGCTGGTGTTTACTGAAATGAATGATTATTTAGTGACACTCCATCTCTATAACCCGAACAGTCATTTGCAACGTTACATAAGAAAGCTGCCGAGAGCGATCACAAACAAACTTGTGAAACGTACACACTTTTCACTCTCCCTTGCCGAATTGTACGAACGTATATCCCCGTCGGAGGTTAGGTTGCCTAAAGAAACATGTAAGTGGTTAGCGTTTTCTTCTTAGCTTCGTCACACCGGCTAACTTTATCCGGGCAATATAGTGGATATTGAGCAAGAGCCCAACCAAGTCTTTTTCCCGGTGACGCGTTTGACACATCTGAGATCGACTATACCTGTCATGGTAAAAGTGGGAAAAGAGCATGTGCAAATCATCACTGTAAGTGACCTGCTCCGATTGGAATAGACCGCTTAATTAATTGTTCGATGGCAGGTGCGCAAACAAGAATTGTTGTACAACCTAAACGCTGTCTTGCGTGATATCTATCATATCTCCCAAATTGAGGATATTACTGCCCTTGCTCAATCAAAACAGGAAGCAGGAGGAGAGCTTTCATTTAAGTATGAACGAGGAAAGGCATCTATGACCTTATCCTCTACGAAGCGGGATGCTATACTGGCGGTAGGGTCCATTGTTTGTTGCACAATTGTCAAGCTTAAACTCGAACTGCATCTTTAGTTATTACGCTATAACAAGCAGCGTTACGAGACACTAAAACCAGGAGGGATCAACGAGCGTGCTGTCCGTCCAAGTGATGTCCCGGGACGATTACTCAACATGGCTCTACTTAACGTGGGAAGTGACGATCCAGGGCTACGCTTGGCAGCATACAATTTATTATACTCCTTAAGCTTGGCGTTCCAATTCGATATTGGCAACCAGCTTCTTAATGCAAGAGGTAACAAGTGAAAAGCAATAGGATGCAGTATTGATTAACCAGGTTCGCACTGCAGACTTATGTATCCCAGCCAACAGTACGAATTTTGTTGTTTCTATCAGTGAAAGTCTGGCAGCTACAGAGATTCATTTAACTCTCGAATTTCTCAATGAATGCTTCATCGGATTTAACAAATCAAACGAGCCCATGCGACAGCTTTGCCTGGATTACATGGCCCCTTGGCTCCGGAATCTCAGTTTCTTTTGCCGTGGCTACGCGGAAGAGACCAAGCAAAATGTATCCAAGACGAAAGACGTGCTCCGCTCATTGATTGATATGACCGTTGCTAGAGCAGACGTAAGGACCTGCCCTAAAAAGCTGATTGGATTTATTGAAAAATGCATCATAGATGTACAAGTATGTCCAAGATAAAGTATGGAAAACGCTGGCTCGCGTCGATGATATGATCAATCCTATTTTGGATGCTTTTGTGCAGTATTCTGTTGATCATGGTGTTGGGTCTCCCCAAGCGGAATCTATGGCGGATACGATCGTCACCATGTCCAGTGTTGCTGTGCGTGGAAAGGTGATTAGTCGCCTACGCAAGGTAAGCTTCGACATTGTCCTTCTGATTTGTAACATGGGCTTTCGATAGGTGATCCAACATACATCTCTCCGTCCCTGCCGAAGTTTGACAGAACATGTATCTTGGCCAGAAATTGCCGTACTTTTGCGATTTATTTTGATGTTGTCTTTCAACAACGCCGGGCCTGTGAAACTGTACCTACCAGAAACTTTTCATATTGTCTCACTTCTTGCTGCTACTGGGCCTACGCTGACTCGAGTATCTGTACATGAACTGGTGGTGAACGTGATCCACACGCTGTGTACGGGAATGCCTTTATCAGAGGAGAACGTAAAGAAGCTGCACTTTGTGCTTAATGATGTGTGTGACAGCAAAAGCCGTATTTACTTTGGCATCACCAAGCATCATGCCAATGCGTTCACATTGACTACAGAAACTATGACTGATTACGCCGAGCCTATCAACCTTTCATCATTGGAAAATATAGTGCGTATTTTGCTTGATGCATTAACAATTGGCGCTCCTTCCACAGGTAAGCTTGAAAAAAGAAATGAAGAGAAGCGGAAGGAAAAAAAGTGATATTTCTCATCCAAGATTTTTATAAACAGATATTGCCAACATGTGGCGAGCGCGATGGATGGGTTTAGTCACTAGCACAGCTTTCCAGTTCAATCCGGCAATTCAACCACGATCATTCGTTGTTCTAGGATGTCTTGCGCAAGACGAAGTGGATGATGATCTTATATACCAGATTTTGGTCGCTTTAAGAGGAGCACTTGCTATTTTCAACGAGAACGATTCAGCTCTGATAATCAGTATTATGATGTGTATGCGCAACATCATCGACAACCTTCCCGCGAATTCGCGCTATTTACAGTCCCTGTTTTGGCTTGCTATTGCTCTCGTACAGATGAGCCATCCAGCAACGTTTTCTACTGCTGTGGAATTTCTTCAGTCCGTTCTGCGAGCGCTTGAAGCCCACAACATGTTTATCCATCGACCTATGGTGGATGTTCTCATGGAAGCGCGACAGCCGCTGGCCGATATTGCACGCGAACTTGACACTGCTGGCGGTGTCAACTTTGAAAACCATTTTTCCTTTGCCATTGCTGGGGTTCTGCTCAAAGGCATCAAGAATTGTGAGCCCAAAGATGTTGTCTTTGACTGTCTAATGATCTTCCTTGAGATCGATTCCAAGCGGTCGTTGGCAAGTAACACGGTGGAAGCTCGTACACTAGGCTATCTTGCCGCTTTGTTGCCCATCGCTGCTAAAAATGGGGCTCTCAGAGAACTTATGCGATTGGCAGGCCTCGATGATGTGGACTTGGACAGTCTTGAATTCGGATCTGCTTACGTTCGTATCTTTGATAACCTGGAGATACCCGATAATACCACCGCTTTGTTGCTTGTCTCCTTATTGGTTAATATGCTGAATTCAACGGAGAACGAGCCAGAACGATTATTCTTGTATAGCTTTTTAGCTGAAGCTGCTGTGTCTATTCCCGAAGCTTTTGCCCTTGTGTAAGTAATTAGGAACCGTTCGTGAATGTTTTTTATTTGGCATGGTCTATTCATACGCTATGCGTCGTTTAGATATGAGTCTCTCCTTCCAAAGATGAATCAGATTGTGGTTACCAATCAAAATTATGCAGTTATTGAAGCCGTCAAGAACATCCTGATGACAGCGTGCTCCGAACCGACCTTTAATAATGTGGTTGGCAGACGAAGTCAACGAGCATACCTTGAAGACCTTGGATTTTCTGCTCTAGGCGAATCGACATTTGGTGCGGCCAAGACGAATGTCGCTGTCAGTGCACAGTTGGCAAGCAAGCTACTGGACAGAATCACCGAATAAGTCTTATCATTGCACGTTTTGAATTCAAAGCAAAAACACTTCCTTTTATCCTCTTCTTTTATCTATTCACGATCGCCGCGTAGTTAATATTCTTTTTGGGTTTATTTTCAGGTTACATATGGTTTTCCCTTCCCTACCAACCTTTTCCGCCTCTTTAAGCTGTTACTATAATATGTTTTCTATTTTCTTTTGTTTTAATGTAAAACGAAGTGCTATGTTATGTAAAAGTAAAATAATCGCTGGATATTTTTTGGACTGTTAAGATGGACATAAGGATGAAGCGGAGTTGATATACGTCAAAGTGCTACAAAAAACTTCTGGTTCAATTTAGTGTTTCCAGCGTGTTCAAAGTACGTGAAGCATGTCGCTCGATCGTCCCATTGTATTCTTTGACATTGCTATTGGCGATGTGCCTATTGGCCGTATGAAAATGGAACTGTTTTCAGACATTGTTCCAAAGACTGCAGAGAATTTCCGGTAACGACTCATGAGACTTCCAAATTGAAACTTAGACAAAACGATTAAAACCTTTTTTCATATAGACAAATGTGTACTGGTGAATTCAAGTAAGCATGGATATTGGATTATCGCAAGTGCATAGGGTCAACTAACTATGTATTGTCATTCAACCTCAAACAGACGAAATGGGCAGCCTCAGGGATATAAGAACTGTCTTTTTCACAGGTAATGAAAATAAAATCAAGACCAGATAAGAACAGACGCGTATAACCCGGAAATGGAACTCAACCATAAAAAAAATTGCACTTACCTTACTGTTGTTATAGAGTGATCAAAGATTTCATGGTCCAGGGAGGCGACTTTTTGAAGGTAAAAAAATAAAAAGAAAAGAGCAATCCGATAACAACAAGATGTAGAACTTAATATGTTTTCATTTAGGGAGACGGTACTGGATCGATCAGTATCTATGGCGAACGATTTGAGGACGAAAACTTTTCCGTTAAACATAATCAAGCAGGATTGCTTTCCATGGTAAGCACACAAATATTATGATTGCTGACTTTTTCTTGTGGAATTCACTCGATCTCCCTTCTTTTTTTTCCCCTGTAGGCAAACTCTGGACCCAACACGAATGGATGTCAGGTAAAATGGAATGCAATTCACAAGAAAGACATTTCTAAAATCAAATGCTGATCTTGCAACATGTGTCCTAGTTCTTTATTACTTGTGATAACTGCGAGTTTCTGGATGGGAAGCATGTGGTCTTTGGGCGACTCATTGATGGATTATTGACCCTACGAAAGATAGGTAAGACTGGTTGTTTTTTAGCGATAGGGATCGAATATGTGAACCAGAAAGTCATGGGACATGATAAACTAACGCTATACATAACCAGAAAACGTCTCCACTGGACCTAACAATCGTCCAAAATTGCCGGTGAAAATCACAGGTAAAAACCAAAAAAAAAAAGAAAAAAAAAAAAAAGGATGGCCATTCTGGAACAACAGCTCATTAACAAATAACCCTGAATATAGAATGTGGAGAAATGTAGAACTTAAAAGAAACGTTTTGTAGGGAAACTTAATAAAAATGAGAAAAAAAGTGAACAAGATGAATGATCAGAAATACAATGGCTTATCCTTACTCTTAAGAGTCGGCAGCCATGGAAACGATCGGGTTCAACAAGTGGGTCAGCATGCATGTTAAATATTCGAACAGAAAATATAATCAAGGCACAACGATTTGGTTTTCGGTTTGCAGAAACAGCTATGATTTTTCTGAAATTAGCATAATGAGCGAATTGTAACCATTATAGGCCTTTCTTTTTCTTTTATTTCGCCTTGAAATAGAAAGGGACAAGAATATATGAGGAAATGAAAAATATTACTGTACAAAAAGTAACCAAAAAAAAAAAGATTTCATATACGATGTGTTCGTTTTGCTTTGTTTTGATAACTTCATTATTATTGATGATGATGGTGTTGCTGTTGCTGTGATTGTTGTTGTTGTTGTTGTTGTTGTTGCTGTTGCTGTTGTTGCTGCTGTTGTTGTTGTTGTCTCTGGGCTAACAAAGCACGTTGATGGATTTCGCGTAGGACTTGTGGCGTCAACATGGCAGCGTTTGCACCGGCCAAATTAACGTTGTTCATACCCATCATACCATTTGCAGCGCCCATGCCCAAATTCGCTCCACCGGCATTGGCAAGATTAAGATTTGACAGTAATAAGGCCTGCGGATTTAAACCTGCCGGTCGAGCACCTATTGCTTTTCTATAAGTGATATTGCTCTCTCTTCAACTTTTTCCGTTGATATACACATACCGTTCATACCTTGGGCTCCCGTAACCGGGTTAGCCACAGAAGAAGCATTCAGCATTTGTTGCTGCTGTTGGCGCAACTGTGATTGAAGCAATTGTTGGAAATTGGCGTTATTTGCGCCCAATAGATTTATGTTAGCGTTAGGATTCGGTCGACCTGCCATCCCTTGCGTTGCATTCATATTGCTAGCGATGCCTCCTACACTACCAGGAACGGAGCCCATAGCAGCGGTCTGTTGTGGTTGCTGTATCCCAGCAGGGATCGTACTGAATTCTGGAAGTGGTATCTGTGTGAAAACCATACCGATTAATTTATCGGAAGTGTACGTTAACATGACGCCATGTTGCTGGTCGCTAGGACTTTGTGAGTTGAAGATAATAGTCGCCATCTGGCAAAAGAAAATAAAATGTTAGAAGCGCACACGCTTTCAATGAATGGATGAACTAACATATTTTTTGGATTCCAGATTGCGAACAAGAAGCTGGAAGTTTGTTTGATCCTGCTGACTGCTGGTGTTCAAGGGACGGAAATGACAAAATGGGAGCTTGTTATCTAAAGCTTGTTGTTGGTGCAACTTTGCAAATGGCGACCTTCCGGCAATGATTAGACGTTGTGGCCATATCTCCGGACGACTACAGAATGGGTTACGGTTGGACAAAATCTAAGCTACTTTTTAACTTACTATTCTTCAAGGCTGACACTAGTTCCTTTAAAGCCAGCTGGAAAGGCTCCGCAATGGAAGCTGAATTCTTGATGAGTGCCCTCAAGAGTTTTGATTTGCCAAACGATCTGGCCAGTCCAAATAGCCTGAGCTGTCATTGTTCCTTGTTGCTGTTGCGGAGGAGTCTGCTGCTGCTGACCAATATGTCCCGCCTGAGCCTGCATCATCTGTGGCGTCATACCATTTGCCTGAGAATCATTCATTGTTCTTAAACCGGCTTGCTGAGGTGACGACTGATTTGTTTGCAAACCCTGCAATCCTTGCAGGTTTTGTAATCCTTGTATACCTTGCATGCCCTGTAGACCCTGCAACCCTTGCATTCCTTGCATTCCTTGCAAGTTTTGCAAACCGAGCATCACCCTTTGCTGTTGCGTTAAGCCATTGGGTATTTGAGCACTACCAGTGCCATTTGATATATTCAGTTGTTGTTGCGCTGGAATTGATCCAATTCCCTGTTGACCCATTTGCGTCATATTCATCTCTGGAACCGATGTTGGTCTGACTTGCATGTTCATAGTTGCTGTTGTAGCTGTACTTGCAAACGGCATCGATGAAGACGTGCCGGTATTCATAGCGCTCGTTGGCGAACTGGAAACCCCAGTCGTCATATTGTTTATTCCCGGCTGTTGAGTTAGCTCAGTCTGCCTAATACGATCGCCAAGCTGTTGCAGAGCAAGCTGAATCGTTTGGAGTTGCTGCTGCTTTTCCGGCGTTAGATTATTTCCCTGCGCAAGCAGAATATTGCGCTGTTGGATCAAATGTTGCTGGAACAGTACAGGGTTGCTTTGAAGCCGCAATAGCTGCTGCTGTTTCAATTTTAGTTGTTGCTGCTGTTGAGGAGAAAGTCGCTGTGATTGAAGCATATATTGGATTTGTTGTGCTTGCTGAAGCTGCTGCATCTGCTGCGGTAGCCTTTGAGCCATCTGCAATTGTTGCAATTGTTGCAGCTGTTGAGGTTGCAATATTTGCTGCCCTTGCTGAGGCGGCTGAACTTGCGGAGGCTGTTGGATCTGTTGAGGTGGCTGAACTTGTTGCGGCTGCTGAACTTGCTGTGGTTGCTGAAGCTGTTGCGATTGCTGGACCTGCTGAGGTTGTTGTGTCTGTTGTGGCTGCTGAACCTGCGCAGGTTGTTGAACTTGCTGAGTCTGTTGAGTCTGTTGAGTCTGTTGAGGTTGTTGTACCTGCTGAGATTGCTGTATCTGTTGTGGCTGTTGCATTTGCTGCGTCTGTTGTGTTGGTTGCGGCTGCTGTTGTATTTGTGGCGCTTGCGACGGTTGCTGTTGTACTTGTGCTTGTGGCTGTGTGGCCGATGTCATTGCTGCCGTTGGAGGTACTTGAGAAGTGATTGCTTTCGCCGTATCCACCGTAACTTGTGAGCTGGCAATCGATACAGATGAAGCAGTATTATTCAGACCATTTTCCTTCGCCGCAACCGGTTCCTTCTTAACAGCTACGGGTCCAGATGTGCTTTCCGCCGCAAACTTTTTATGCGCAAGTTGAGCGTTTACTCTAGCATCTGCTTCCGCAAACTTCGATGGATCAAATGTAGCTTTTGGCAAACTGATCTGACCAGGCACGTTCTCTCTTTTTCTCTTCTTGCCAGGATCTCCAGATGCAACCGATTGAGGTGATACTGCGTTTGGTACTTGACCTGTATGCGTCGGATATCCGTTTCTTATAGTGTCTAACCTCCGATAAGTTTATCAACAGAGAGACAGAATGGATGAATTTACCTTGTTTGTAATCTGCAGCTGTTGCTTGTTGTACAGCCGGTAACTTAAAGCCAGCCAGCCGGATCGTGTGTACAGGTGACACAGTGTCTGTAACCGAGTGAATGACAGTCTTCTGATCGTTCACCTTTTTTTAACCAGTGTGAATGACAAATGATGGCTACATTATTTAATGATACCTCTGCAACAATCCTTTCTAGATCTTTATAGACGTTTCGGGGTGATATTAACGACAGTCGTACATTGTTCTGCTCAATATAGCACCATTTAGCTCTCGTCCCTTTACTCGGTTACTTACCTTTTTCATCTCTTCCGCAACACGATCCAGCGTAAAGCCATCATACTTGTCGCTCAAATTGTGACGCGCACCGATCTTGTGAGGCATGCTATTGGCTATCAGAATACAGTGCATGATAGGTTCATTTCCAGTTCTGCCTAGTTCTTGCTTATACTCATCAAAGAGCTTGTGCATAGACAGATCAGTGAGTGTTCCCATTTGCAACGTCTAGCAACATATACCTCCAATGCAGCTACCATTCCTTCTACAACCGCGTTTTTGATTATACCACCATGGTTGCATACGATGCTGTTAAATATGTCTTGGAAAAGACTAAGCTCTGAAGTAAAATACTTCCGATCCACTGTCACCGATGATGATGGCTCGTAGTCTCCATAAACCACTAGCCCATATTTCAGGATCGGCTATGTCAATTTAAAGACATCAATGCAACTTTCCAAGAAGAAAGGAGAATAGTATACCGTCACTTTTGTTTTAGGCTGTTTGTCATCGCCTTCCGAAATAATCGGAGAACGTAGCTGTCTGATGAGAAGAAAAGAAGACTTTTATTAGGTCTTTATAAACTTCTAAACGGGAGAGCTCTGTCTCCTCCTAATGGTTTCTTTACCTCAGTATAGGATCCACATAAGCTTCATATAGTAGATTCAAATGAGGTCGCATTCGGGCGGAGCCATCAACGACAAAAACACATGCGACTTCTTTGCGGTGATGATGTGCGGTAAGCAGCTGTGGAGAATGGTGTTGATTCGGGGTAGGGGAAGCATGTGAGCCTGGAGTTGCAACATTGTTTGCAATGGAGCCCATGGCTGTTGGAGTCGACATGGCAGCAAACTACAAGGTCTTCAAAGGCTTTTCCACAGATGACCAGCGAAAGCGCACTGTCTTTAGCTAGGAGGATGGTGGGAAATGTTGGAGAACGAGCCACCACAACTTCGGCGTGATTCTTACACGGTGACTGGTTCTTGATTGGGCCGCTCAATTTCAGCCTTTATTCGGGCTGTAATCTTTACGGTACTACAAGTGATGTGTTTCAATAAACGCATACGCGTTGTTTTAGTTCCAGTTAAAGAAGTACATAAAAAGTTAAAATATACAATGTCTATATCAACGAAGTTGACTGGCTAGAAGAGCTGGGTTTTCTATTAGCTTTTTCCAATGGTTACCAAACCGGGCTACCGTAGCACCATCAATCACTCGGTGATCCGCAGACCAGCTGATTGGGAGAACTTGTTTAGACACTAACTGGCCATTAGCATCGAACCGAGGCAACTTTTGCATTCTTCCTAAGGCAACAATCGCAAGTTCGGAAGATACGATGACCGGGTTAGCATAAGTGCCGCCAATCGTGCCAATGTTCGACAAGGTAATTGTGCCTCCTCTGAGATCAGCTGGTGGAATGCTGTTTTTCTTCCCGAGCTCAGTGAGGCGATGTATTTCGGCCGCAATGTCGAAAATGGTCTTGGCCTGTACATCCTTGATATTAGGTACTACAAGACCCTGCGAAGTAGCCATAGCAATACCAATGTTATGGGAACTTCGGTAGTTAATTCGTATGGAGTGTATATTGTTTTCATCCCCGGAAATAAAGGCGTTCATGATCGGATATTGACTTAATGCGACAGAAAGACATTTCACGAAGATAGGAAGATAGGTCATCCTTTGGAAAGCATAAAGCCCTGGATGACTTACGATATGCTCATTCAAAGCTGCCCGATACTTGATGGTTTCGTCCAATTCTATCTCGTCCTTGTATCCTAGCTGAGGAATTGAGAGAGACCCGGTCATTGTCTTGAACATTGCTTTCTGAATATTACTGAGGTCTTTGATGTTGCCAGCAACGTCAACCGTCTTGGTAGGCACAATAGTTAATACGGACTCGGTACTCTCTCGGTGAGGTAGATCTATTATGAACACGGTTGTATTAGACTTGCATTTACAGATATAAGCAGAAAAAGGTCTTACCTGATTTCGTTTGTCTGCCAGCCGCTAAGTAGGCTAGCACATCCTCTTTAAGCACTCTCCCGCCTTTTCCGGAGCCTTTCAACTCGGAAATGTCCACTCCGTTTTGAGCAAGGATACGACGAACAGCAGGGCTCATAAACGTCAGCAACGAAGGATCTTTGACAGGAAGGCTTTTGTTATCTTCGGCTTTTGATAGATTAGGCATGGCTATATTGCGGGTTGTCTCGGGTAAGGATGCATCGGCGACGTCCACATCCATATCATCATCATTCGTCTCGATATCCACCAAAGCATGGCCCACTTTCGCAATATCATTTACTTGATAATGTACCGCCTTTACCTTTCCCGCAAACCGTGATGTGATTTCTACGGATGCCTTATCTGACTGAACCTCACAAATCTTGTCAAATTCAGCAACAGTTGATCCAGGCTTCACAAACCTAGCGCTGTGGTCAGAGTCGGCTTCGTAGCGATAGGCTCTCTCGCTTACCATTGTACTACTTCTACTTCGGTAATACCTTCACCGATGTCAGCCAGGAGAAACGGCCTTATAGCATTGGACGCGATGGAATGATGTATGTATCTGGATGAAGAGGACCATGGCAATTTCAACGTTTGACGGATATTTGGTCTTGCTGACGCGTTAAATGATGTATAACGTGTATGTCTTTGCGACTATCATAGTAGGTCAGGCATATTTTCCAAACGGGGAGCTGACATACCGTGAGAAAAACTTGATAGATGCCTCTAACAGTATGGGATTTCGGCAATGTAGCGATTTCCTGAAAATGCAGGTGCGATAGAACTCTTCGATACATCAATATTAATGTGTAGGTTAAGATCGGTGCAAAGAACAAGGTTCTACCCAACAAACAGTGAAGTAGAAGAAGAAAGAAGGAAAGGATCTGCTTTTGCGGGCTGGGCATGAAATGCTTGTACATGCGTGGGAAATTCCGAATTTTGTTTGTCCCACTTGAGGCTTCAGACGGCTTTTCATTTTAAAACATGAAAAAAGCTTGGGCCATCCACTTGGAGAATAAATGCTTGGGTATAAGATAGAACAAGTTACAGAATACAAAGCCCAGCAACGGATGCGGTGGTTGATTTTGTTTCGTCACCCTCGCTAATCAAACGGAAACTGGCCAATAATTGTTTTGGACATACAGTAGACAAAACGGAAAAAGCATGCAGATAACAGAAAATCTATTAAAAATGTACAGGAATTGAGATTGCAACAGATTTATTCTCACGGGTCTCATCATTTTTGTGAGCTTTGCCTATTGAACGATCAGCACTGACAAGGTCCCACCTTCTACTGCGTACCTCTCCGCTTTGTCATCAGCCAACGCCTTTTGAATAAGCTCAGTTACATCATTGACTTTGACAAGTGCAATCTGTGAACAACGTAGTATCTGATCCATCTCGAGCGGTATGCCACCTGCTTTCGACAGTGCACAAATTTCCTTGTGGATATTCATCGTAATTGTCATGCTACCTTCTTCCACTTGTTCCTCTAGATAATTTGGGTCTACTACAAGTAGCTCTCTGCAAACGCAATCAGTCAGCTAATCATCCGTCCCTAAAAATCGCTGTCTTACCCGTTGTCGTAGAAACCGAAAGTGGTGCATATAGGAATATGATGAACACTCAAGGGAACGGGATTGCGTTGATCAACAGGATGCTATAGGAAAAAGTATGAACGAACAAATATTTTCACATCAAGCATTCGCTTACAATGGTGACTTCCTCTCCGACTACAGTGACATCCGGCCGCCTGAAATGCAACAGGGCAGTTATCGCAGCAATACAAGCACAGTCCACCAGATTGCCATCGTGATCAAGGAAATGAAGGTCTACCCGAATACTCCAAACCTAAATAATCTCGGTTGTTTATCTTTGCTTCATTCACATTATGACGCCTCCTACCTTTTCTCCCGCCACGATACACAAACCTTCTGTATCAATTGCTCGACTTCGTCGCATAGCTTTTTCAATAATACGACTGATTAAAACTTCTTCCTCTGACCGACTAATCATTCATTTGTCAATTCTATATAATAGCTAAACCAATTTAATACGGACCTTCCGGTCTCGAACGTGGGACATGCCATGGGTGATATTTCTGTGTTGAACACCAGCATGCCCTCAGTGGGTTTATCTTGACGTGGTCGTACCACATCAGCCGTGACTTTCGCCGCTACTCTACAAAGGATCGCTTCTCAGTGCGTCTATAACCATAGCAGTGCTGATCGGTCTACCTTGTTCGACCGAGTTGTACTTCGACATGACCGTAATCCGCACTGAATTTCAACTGAATAGATCGAATATCGTAGACACCGCGACCATCAACACGTCGTCCATCCCTTAAAGCTTGCAGAAGGAATTGGTTTTCGTTATTGCTTGGATCTATTTCTTTGACCATGTGTGCTTTCTGCCGACAATCACTTTTTTCCTTTTTTTTTTCTTTTTGGAATTGCGGGACTTGACATTGATTCTGAATTAGTTTTGGAATCCCGACGAAACACTAGCGATCCTTTCTTCGTTTGGCACAGATAGACGGTGTCGTTGTCTTCTATCATCTCTATATATTTATCATGCCGTGAACCATAAATGTACGTAAATTATATTTTACTTGGCTTGTCTGTGTAGTATTGACATCTATAAGACATCTGTTGACAAATGCCTGTTTCGCGTCTCAAATACACAACTTAAGCATGTTTGTTGATACTGGAGCTTGTCGATTTCTGTAGAATTCATGATAGAGACCACAAGTTCTTATATTGAATGATCAGTGCTTGCTGTACAGGATGTATATGTGCAAAAGGGGCAAGAATAAATTAACACGCGTCTTCTATCAATGGAGAAATCTTTAATCTTTGCATGCAACATGTCTACTTGCAGCAGGACATCCCTTTTCCTCCAGGCAAAATGAATAGATTTGTGCTTCTACTTTCAGTTCGTATTAAATAGAAAAAATTCTTTTATGCCTTGTGTTATAATAATGATAACAACCGTAGCTTCAACATATTAACAGCTGGATCTGTTCAAGAATGGTTGGATCGATCTTGCTGAGGTAGAGTTGCTGAAACTGCTGAGCGCCACCGTTTTGATTTTCTATTTCAGCCAGCGCTTGTCGAACCATCGCAACCAGGTCCGTTGTGTATACAGGATCTCTGAGTGAAAGCTATTTCATGGTTCGTTTAGATCAATGCTTATCAAGTGGCCAAAATACTTGCCTCCTGCTTTCTGGTTTTCTCAGCACATTCTTCCAGCTGAGCTAAGTCACTTTCCATATCAGCTTCGCTATGCAACAGCACCCTGAATCATAGGTAATCAGAATTTATCAGATCTGGCTCTGTTTGCTTACTCTTTTCCGTCGCTCTCTTTTGTCTCTGTTAGGACATCCATCCAAATAGCCATAATATTTGGGAGCCTTGCCAGCACAGAGGGATGATTTGTACGTAACATATTGGTATAAGCCATGCACATTAATTTTCGAGTCCTGGGATGACTGATAGTATCAAACTATAGAAAATATTAGGAAACCTGTTTTTTAGCTGGTTATTTCACCTTTTCCAGCCATTTATCCAATACTTCTCCAAGGAAATCAGATGATGAAGGATTAAATTTCTGTCCAGCCAGCTGTATATAATTCTCTAGGAAACCCGCATCCTCAATCGCCAGACGCGCAAATAAAGCCATGTAATTCATCAATGCAAAACCGTACATCTACAAATGGTTAATAAAGCCCGCCATAATTTTCGTCGTCACCATACCAGATCTTCCAGCAGTATATGCAATACGCTATCGAATAAACCAGATTGTATCATCACATTACCATATGCTTGAATAGGTACAGAACGCATCGCCAACTCTAGGGTATTGGAGATATTCGAGGACACCTCAGCCTTTGAATTGCTAATGTAGGATGATAATCTCGTAAACAAAACCAAAGCATATTGCTGGAAATACGTAAGCCCCATTTCATCGAAGGTAAATCCGTTAACCATACTTGAAGTGTTGTTTGTGGATCAAGTAACATGTAGCTTTCAACGATCGTCAGCACCTTGCGCATATTTTCTGTGTCAAAGTCTAACAGCGCAATCGCATAAGGCAGCAAGCTAAGCAGTTGCGGATTCGTTTCCGGTGCGCTTTGCAAAAGTGTCCACCAAAGATCTAATGCATCCTCTAGCAGATAGACATGTGCGTCCTATGCATACGTGTCAATTTGATTCCACCAAGCCTATATACTTGCATTATTCTTGTTGACAGCGTGTTCAACCATGGGAATAAGCATTCCATACAGCTTGATATTTTCCTCTTTTAGAATCTAATTTAATATTTAGTAAAAATTTATTAGCTCTTTACTTTACCGCTGCAATTTTCGTGAAAGTCACCACCAGTGCTGACTGGAAAAGGGGCTCGTTTTGTGCTCGATCCCATAATGGTCCGAGCTGCTCGATAAGTTTCGCAGCATATGGAACCATCTAACCCAGATTTAATACTACCATTAAACATGTAGAATGAGAAACCCACATGGTAACCGGTGCGATCCATAATAGTATTGAGATCCGATATGATTTTCATCACCGTGTCAGATTCTTCCACTACGCTTAACAAAGACATCAACAAATCCATTGCAGACCCAAGATAAGGTAAAAGGATACTGATGTCAAATTCCCAGTCATCAATAGCCATTTTCAAACTATGAGCAGCCGATAACCGAACAGCAATATCCTCCTCGACCGCCATAAGTTGTAATAGCACTTCATACACAGCTACGCGACACTCTGCGCTAATACCTTCCGTAACCCATTTGCCTAGCATCCATGCGATCCTCCGACGAAGAAACTTGAGACTACCAAAATACGTTAGATCTACATGCTTTCCAAGTCTGGTGTCCTACCTAGGATCTTTGTTGGATGCTTCCGGGATCAATCTATTTACTAGAAATGCCTCGAAATCTAACCGTCCGTAAAGAGATTGCACACCTAAACCAACGGAACAGTAGACCGCATCCTTGAATAGCAATCCATGATAATCAGTGATAGCTTGCCCTATAAAGCCATCAGTACTCGATGATTTCCTCATGAATCATCAATCACCAGAAATCTTTTCCAGGAGATCTAGAAGTATGGGACATAGCTGATTTCTATACTGAGAGAGTAATCCCATGAACGTTACTTCAGCACAAGGCTGTCTGATCATTAGCTAATGTTCGTATATGGCAAAATATTCTACTTACCCGAAGTTCAAACTCCCAATTTTCGGTATCCACAGCGTTAGCCCATCCTTCTGGATCATCTTCCCATCTTTCAAAGTCTTCGCTTGTCAGCAGCATATATTTGCTGATTAGCGTTTCAGCACAGGAGTTTACAAAATCAGGAGTCAGAAACTGTTCATGAAGAATTTGGCGCGCTTGGTTAGCCAGGGCATTCTGTTCTTGTGTGACTGAGAGGAATTCTGACGCTAGAAAAATCAAGTTAATTATGCAACCTTAGGATTGACCGGATCATGCTACCTAGGTTGTCCGAGTTATATGCCCCATTTCGGATAGTACCCTTGACCAATAGCATTCCTTGCAACAAAAACTGCTGCGAAGTATGATGCTTCATTGATTGACCTATTGAAAATGTTAACACGAAGAAAAAGCTCTCCTGTAATCATACCTGGAACCATGGCTTCGGCTGTTTCTCGCACTTTTTGCCAGTAATACTTTATAATATCTATCCAAACTGGACATAAAGCCACTGATACAGGATGTGCTTTTTGCAATCCGAGATACATCGTTCCATACTCCTCAATTACTGTCTCTAAAGCTTCCCAAGCCTTTGGCTTTATAGTATTAATAACCTGACGTTGAACGGTGGTTTGTTCTAGAAAATTTAGTACGTTATTTCTATCATGCTTGACATACGGATTTCCACGTATTTCTGCAAATGTCTCCAACTTAGATCGATAAAGTTCTGATATTCATAATCAGACAAAAGCTTTTCGAGTCCATTGATAAGTGGAATGATCCCGTACCTTTGTCTCGTCGTATTTATGGATGTCTCTGATGCCGTTGACCATTAGAATACGCAGGCATCGTAAACAAGCGGCAATAATCTCCATCTCGTTGTGTAAACTCAGATCTGCTGATGTATCAGATACGTCCACCAGCCGTGCGATCACACGATCGCAGTACTTGACGTACACACATGACACGGTTTGAAATATGCGGGGAGAAATTTCGGCAAACTGTCTTCGTCCAGCTGAAAGTGATCTAGAGCTTAACTCGTATAGAACTTCGTGCAACGTTCGAATTGAGCTGTCATTAACAAGTTTTGCATTCTCATCGTCTGCCGAATTAGCGGCCTCAATTATTTGAAGAAGGGTTGAAGGAAGTTCAGGCCTTATGTACCAAGAAGTCCATGGTGAGATAGTTGTACGGAGATATGCTCAACATACCATTCTAACGGAAAATCCAATCGTGCGATTCGCGCCACAATGACGGCATTTTGGGCTGTAAGCTATCCCTCGATAAACTTTTAGAACCATATCATCCATTGTTCGTATCACATCGATACCCTCACACTTGGATCATCCATAAACTCAAGTAATCGTCGCCTAATTTCTGCCTTTTCCTGGACTCCAATAGGACTGGGCCCAGCAAAGTGTTATATATTGAAAATCTTTGCAGAAAACACACAACGTACTGCTTTGCTGTTCGTCTCCAAAAACGATCGACGCCATTTTTAAGGTAAATTCCACTCAAGAAACGTACATCGTGATCTACTGAACGATCGTAGAAGATATCCTTCAAATCAGAGTTAGCAGGTAGAAAAACGCAATGTCATTCCTCAATATGCTCACCTGTAATGTGGCGAAAAAGCGCGGCTCGCTCTCCCAATTCTTTAGCAGTTCTTCTGCTTGTCTCATGCGCATGTAGTCTTGCGAGGCAGCGTCATGAAGCACGCCAAGCAATTGAGTTCGAGCATCTCCCATGGCTGACACGTTGAATAAACCCCCTCTATTCCCGCTGTGCGTTGTTGTCCTGCGGATGTTAAGAGTGACTTGGCAGGTTTGGTTGCACAGAGTCTAATCACTTTTGATTGGCACTGGGACAGCTTTTTACACTCTTTGATTCGCTCTGAGAAAGCCTTTTACAGCCTTTAACTGGCGCTGAGAAATCATTTTCCGGGTTCCTTTGAATTGGAGGGGTACCTATGAATTTTAGGTGTACGTTAGACGAGAGGTACTTGCGTCACGTCTGTCATAAACGTACTGCCTTCTTTGCGTGAAGTCGTGTCTACTTTCAAAATCATTGAGATAATTTGTTTCAAACCACAGAAAGACGAGTTTATTGAAAGAAATGGTTCTCTATTTCTGCATCTAACGAAAAAGCTCTCAGAGTGTCTGATCCATCTTTGACAGTCTGAGCGTTTTACTTTTCACGCTGCTTGAACAATACGCTCTTGAAGGTTATCGTCAATTCATAAGGGCTTTCTTCTTATCCCAGCTTTCGCTTTGACCCAAAACTCTTCTATTGGGTAGAGAAAGAAAGAGTAGAGAGGAAGATAGAGACATTGGTATCCTATTTCTTCGACCAACTGCTTGACCTTGACTGGTGTATGGATGGGTGCATTATCCATGACAAGATAATAACCGTTTATTCCGTGGCAATCCAATCTTTTGTGATTGCCTAATAGACAAAGCTTAAGATAAAATAGAAGAAAAGAAGAACATAATTGCATTCAGGGAAAATAGAAGTGCAATGTAAGGCAACACAATTGAGCAGAACCGGAACTGGGCACCATTGCCCTGACAGCTTCCGATGCCATAACTGACAGATACAGATATGATAACATCAATGACGAATAGAAACGAACGAAGAGGGTTTATTTCCTCTACAGATGTTCCATTCTGTTCCAGACCTTCTATTAGACTGAATCCATTTTTACTCTTGGGAAAATTGTTGTCTTATCTCTGAATTGTTGTCATCCATAAGACATCCATTGATTTTCTTATCCATGACTGTGATTTTTGGTTTTAGTAATCACGTACTATTTAAAAGCGAAGGGACAACATCTTTTCAATTCTTTGGCTCTGTTATCCAAAACATCCCCGGTATGTACTTCGCATTGATCATACGTACAGAATGACTGATGTCCCTCTTCTGTATCCTTTAGCCTGCATGACCTCTGTCCCGAACCACCTTGGTTGTGTGAGTAAGCTCCCTGCACTCCACTAGGTAAGTGAAAAAGAAATGTTGTCTGTTTAGGCACAGTGTCATTCATTGTCTTCTGCTTCCAAGTCCTCGCCAGGTGTTGCATCGCTTCAAGTCCTCTGCAGTACGTTACATTTATACCGGCCGCTCATGGAAGCCGTGCGCCTCTCTCGCCGCCCCCACCGATACAGGTGCGGGGCCGGCCCCTGCCTATGGGCAGGATTACCCTTCGGGGGTAAGTAAAAAAAGATGTTTAAGTTATCCTTCCATTTACTAACCATGAACGTATTTTTTAAGCTGCTCGAATGAATTTTGTGTCCACTGGAGGACCAAGTTGACATAAGCAAAATATATTTCCCGCATAATCCATACTAATGATGCTTATTTATATCGCTTTTAGCGCAAACTTGGTCCTTGTATGGATACAAAATTTATTTACAGTAGCGTAAAGAAATGTTCAGTAAGCAGTATGAATACGAAACGCCAACACAGTTGCCATGGATATCGTTGATTAAATTTAACATGTGGCAAGTCGCACGACCGAGATGTTGCCAAGGGCCTTACCAACGATTACTGTATCTAGTTCGATATCTTAGTATAGATTATCAGAATCATGCTGTATCAGTAAGAGTAATAATTTAAGGATATCAGAACGTGATCATATGGATGGTGTGAGAGTGTGATCCACAATAGTCTGGGGTCTTAAATTTTACGATTACTTGCAAATGTCTTTTGGATAACCGTATTCGAGGATCTAAAATAGATATGGCTTTTGCTTCATTAAGAAATATAGAATCTAAGTTATGGTTTTGGTTAGGATTGGCTTTGTATGATGTCTATTTTCATGCAAAGGTTGCGGATGCTGAAGCCACAGTGTTTCTAGCATCATCCATTCATCAGCAACTATGCGATAATCATGTTATATTGAATAAGCGGTAGCTGGTGATTAATTCCAGATAGCGTTTTTTTTAACATGGCAATAGCAGTGACAGGAGCAAGGACCATTATGCAGGAACCGTATATTTAGGTTCCGCTTCCCGTTGGTGGGTAGAGATCGACAGGGATCTTCCTTCCCAAAATAAAAAACTTCAATTAACCATAACATGCTACTAGTGTGATTGGCTTCAGTGACAACCCTCAATACCCCGTCAATACGTCTAGGCGTACTCATTCTTTTGTCTTTAGGTTGAATAACGTAGGAGAACCAAGACAAACAGGCTCTTGATTCCCAACATGTCCATGATTAGTAACAATAGCCATGGTCCATACGATATGAAATTAATATAAAAGAGCTGTACTTTGTGCTTTAATCTGCACGTCAGGTTTTATAAAGACTTTGTTGCAAGAAGGCATATCGCCAGCAGTTCATTTCTGATCAGGGAGGATCACGAGTTGCGGAACTTGCGGAGTAGGGGATCCACGAGGACCTATGGATTGAACACGTTGATAAACTAATTCGATAACGCGAGAAAGACAAAGCTCAAGAGACTCCCTTTTGGGAGATTCAACATGACCAAGTGGCCTTATTAGTATCTTTCTTTCTGTCTTATTCGCTTCGAATGAGCTCAATGGAGCAATACCATTACGGACATGTCTTCTTCAACCAGACAGATGCACCCGCAGAATTCCCAGTCATTGAAGCTAGCGCAATAGCTTCATTCGTGCTCCTCATTGCATGGTTCGGCGTTTGGCAAACAGTAGGACTGACTACAGTGCGTCAGTATGCATACATTTTGAGTCTTCTCAGCAGCTTTATCACCATGATGTCCTCACTGCCACTTGTTATTAAGTTAATGGTCAGTCGCGATTTTGAAGTGTTGATAAACGCCGAAAACTCGTGGACCCTTGCGATAACAATCTTTTTCTTGGTGTTTCTGATCCTCGACCTGTCCCTTGGTGTGATCTTTTATAGATCACAAATCGGTATCCTAACTGGCTGGGTGCATCATCTCATCTATACCGTCACCCTTGTATGGGTCATTCAGCAGCGTTACACGGCTATCTTTGTCACTATGTGCATTCTAGAGATGCCCACGTTCTTTCTGTCGCTTGGATCTGTTGAACCTAAGTGGAGACATGACTATTTATTTGCCGCAACTTTTGTAGCAACCCGCATAGTATTTCATGCATGGATGATTTGCAGCGCACTCAGATTCGGTGTCATCTGGAAGGCTTTATCGTTGTTTTTCCCACTGCACTGCTATTGGTTTTACGGTATGTTAAAGTGGTTTTAAGGTCTTCCTGCATAGGTATCATTGACCACTTTTTTAGGCTTCGTTAAGCAACAAAGACGTCTGCAAGAATCTTGCACAACGAAACATTAGCATATATTTTTGTATTGTGATGCTATGCGCAATTCCACGTCAATTTGATACAGGCCAAATCACTAAATTACCGAATTACTAAACTGAATTGAACTGAATACTGTTAAGCTATTGAAATTGTTTTTTTTTGTTGTACGACGAAGTAGAAGAAAGACTTTCATGAGAACAACTTGGCGAAATAAAACGAAAGTTAGGTGGAATATGCAAGTCAAGTGAGAGCGCCACATTTGTTATAATGATACAGGCGAGCAAGGTGCGAAAGTGCGATGTGAGTGTACGGTTTTAAGGTAAGCGGCGTGGGATTAACTGCGACAACGGTGATAGAAGTAACAGACACCGGTATCAATGGCAAGGTATTACATGGCCGTGATTAAATTGGATTTTTTGGGGGGTAAGAAAGGTTCCCCTTCTTTCCAGTTCTTAGACTTTACTATCTTTGGTTTTCATCCCTTTGCCCGCAAGTTCTTCTTTACCCTCCTTCTCTATGAGACTGAATCAGAGTGGACGCGTTAAGAACGCCACACTCGCGGTTATACGGATTATAACGAATTTGTCATCGATGGTAATGTTAACAGTATAGGAACGTCTTTATAACAATGTCGGTGTGTTTTGTAGTTTGTCAAGTTCGTTGCTTAAATTGACTTTTGATTATTATTGGGTTAAGAGATCATTGTTTATTACACATGACTCTTTCAACGTTTCAACACCTGATCGGTAAATCATATTTGCACTACTTTAATTTGTGATGTCAAAGAAAAAAAGCATTGTTGCAGGTGATCATGGCTTGGCAGTGCATGTCTACGGCAACACAAAACTCGAGATATGTATTTAAGTAGGCTGTCTTTTATTGTTAGACTGATGTATTTCCTACACCATGTCTTCGATAGCAAGCATGACCTTGGCTGCCACGTTGACAAGATCAACCTCATTCAAAAAGCTTGCACTTAGCCAGCTGTCAAGCGCCGTTCATTGAATCAAGCAAGCCAAGATATTTCCTCCAAAATTTCACGAATATCGACAATGATATATCAGGCTATCTGGCCTTTCCACCTTTGCAGTTTTTACCGACTTTAATGAACTACTGTCGATGCCAGGTATTCTTACCCTCCAAGACGATACAGTTATGAAAGCTTGCCAAACAGCATTTTTCCGCCTCGCTACTGAAAGAGATGCAACAGAACGTTATTGGTCAATATGACCGCTATCCGTTCAACGGGGAGACTTTAACGCAAGTCAACGCAATTATTTGGAAGTTTGTGGACGGTAATATCGGTGAGACAATTGCAAAGATCTAATTGCTGTCGCTTTGTAACCAATGCAAGACGTGATGAATCCATTGTGATTAATGCCATTGTTTCCCTTGTATCGTACTTATACGATGGTGATATGAAAGTTATGTCAGAAACACATCTGACAGCAAGCTATATCCGTCGTTTGTACACAACTTTTTATCTGCCAAAACAGTAGCAAGCCTGGTACATTGTTCAACCATTGCAGGTGATGAAAATGGTAACAAAAATAATTGACCGGTTAACAAGGTCGATGTTATTCGCCTGGTTATCAGTATGCATACGGTGAAGTCAAACCGAGTAGTCAGATGTCGCCAGACCTACTGGTGCACCATTTCTACAGCTTGACAATATTCACTAAGATGGCATAGACAAGTTTGGCTTAGGTCAAGTATTGGCCTTCCAAGCTTCCGCCAATTGTACTATATCGCGTTTAGTACAAAACCTTCTTTCTGTTTACCTGTTACTATGCCAAAGGTTTTTTGTTGCCTTCTCTTCGTTTCTGACCGTTCAATGCAGATCATGCTTTGAAGAGCACAGCGTTCACAATCATTAAAAAAATTAGGTTTTACTGCACATCGCATGTGTTGCTACGTCGTTCGCTTTCCCGACAGCTAGACACGTTTACGGGTATGATGGTGCGCTTGATTATACAGTATACTATGATTCTGCAGTGAGAGTGAAAAGTTTCGTTTTATTTTCCAGTGTATATTCTCTGATAAACACTGTTCACTTTTCGTTAATTAGGATTTTCACCTTTCCTCTGTCTCTTCTCTTTTTTTTTCTTTTTTTTCCTCTTCTTTAGCTGGAAAAAGTAAGGTCAATCGGTAAACAGCACCAGTATCAGTTTTGGTAGTCCTATATGAAGGGTTGCACATGTCTTTCAAGCAATAAATGTCTCTACAGAATTGGATCGTAATAATAGGTCTTTGACTTGTCTACTCACACCGGAACATTGGCTGACGTTCAAATACCGGAGCTGCCCTGTTTCCACAATCGTTTGCAATCCGGCATCTCTGATCCGCACACAACCACGGATATTCAAGACGGATAACGGGCTCTTTTTCAAAAGAGTGCATATCGAAGCATCAGAGACTGCCGCACCACAAAAACTGGCGTCTAATTCTGTCAGCTGCTTAAGCTGACCTAAATCCTCGACCGCACTATCGCTAAGTGCACAGCAAAAACTGACCGACAGATGTTGTATATGCGGTGCGGCAGCAATCAGATAGGCAATCGCCTTGTCTGTCAGAAAACTACAATCGTTCAACACGACATGCTGGAGTGATGGAAATAACTGGTCCGCCCAGGCCATAAATCCGTCATCTGTAATCTTCGTACATCGTTGTATGTTAAGATGTTCGAGGCTTTTGGCATTGTATTTTGCTAAATGATGCATAGTTTGATCCGTCAAGTTCTTGCAATAGGAAAGGATGATTTCCGTTAGTCTCGGGTAATTCCGTGCCGATTTCTCTTCCAATAAGGCAAGTACTCCAGCGTCTGTAATTTTTCGGCAATTGGAAAGATTGATTGAGACAAGCTCAGGACAACTGCTACCAATTAAAGCCAGACTTTGGTCTGTGAGCAACCAACATGAGCTCACATCGAGTTCTAACAAGTTAGATCCTTGTTGCACCATTGACTTGAGTCCTGTATCGGTTAAATGAAAGCATTGGGAGAGACTAAGCTTGCGCGCACGATTATTGATGAAATTTGCAATCCATATAGCTGTGTCATCTGTGACACGTCTGTGGTGTGGGCATAAATCCACTTGATGCAATATTTCTTCAGTATTTTCCAAAAAATGACGGCAATTTCTTGAAACACCAGCCATCTTTAAAATACTGGCAAAATCAAGATAGTCCACGAGACGGATTAAACTTTCTTTGTTTAGCATCATAAAGGATCCCTGCTCTAGCGCAAGCGGTGATGTATACGCATGATCCGGTTTCTGTTGCTCCAAAGGCGGCGAAATTGATTTTGACTGAACAAATTGCAATAATGACGGATCTGACCATACAGCTACACTAGCCCGACGCCTTTTGGTTTCAGTATGGCGTAAGATATCAACAACAGTTGGTAATGTTGGGTCCTGGTCGCTTGTAGTTCTGCATACAGAGTTAGCTGCTATAGAACCCAAGGGAGCGCCATAATGTTGTTCGTCAATCGGCACGTATTTGCAGCCTTCTATAAAATCCAAGAGTATCTGTTATTATTAGTTTGTGATAAAAGGGTCATATACCAGCTACAGTATTTATTGCTGCCTCGTCCAACTCTAAGATCTAAGAAAAAGTTAGCTGATGTCGTTGAAAATCAGATTTGTTACACTTTTTTCCTACCTTTTCCTGTAAATTGTGCAATGCAGTTTGTGCCATATCTCTAAACTGACGTTGAAGGTCAGGATACCGACTGCAAACCGTTAAGAAGTCTGCTCGGTTCAAAACATAGACCTCCAGGTTTGTTATGGATCGAATATTGGCGGTACGTGGAACATTAAGCAAGATTCCAATCTCACCGAAAAAGTCGCCTGCACCCAATCGAGCAATTACTGTGTTTGGGTCTAAAGTAGTGACTTCCACGGTACCTGAATGCGAACGTGAATATCTCGCCTCCTGGACTCGATAACAATTACCATCAACGATAAAAAACACCTCAGTGCCAATATCTCCTTTCCGAATAATTAATGCATTGGGTGGATAATGTCGCGGCTCAACTTTTAATGAGATCGAATGTAGAAATTCTTCAGGACACTGTCTAAAGAGCGGCATCTAAAGAGCGATTAGTCACAACTAACGAGACTTGGTCGTTATATCTAACCCTTTGAAGGTGAGCTCTTGCCCCAGTTTCACAGAAAGACTCCACGTTGCGTTCCACGCTTGGTTTTCGATTCAGTTTGGTTCCGCTCTCTTTGCTCTTTTTTAGTAATGCCAATCTCTCTTCTGCTTCAAAACGCAAGATCTTTTCGACTTCTGGAAACTGAGGTAATAACGTGGAAACTTCTTCAGCAGTTAATGCTGCAACTGTACATTTTGTTTTTGCTATAACTGTTGCCGTGCGGGGCATGGAATATAGAATTCCGATTTCGCCGAAGCAAGATCCTTTGGGTAAGGTGGCATATATCCGTTCGTAGTCGGCTGAACAAACATCGACTGAACCGCGCAAAAGAAAGAACATAGCCCTGGCAGGTTCGTCCTTTTTGATGATGACATCACGCGCCCCATAAGTACGCAAATGCATGACACAAGCCAGTCTTTCCAAGAAGCTTTCATTGTTGGTACGTTGAAAGAGTGCATGTTGTCTCAAAGAGGTTAACAGATCTGGTGGAATACGAACTGTATCCATCGGCTGTAGTGATGGTTGCATCCAGTTGGAATGAATATCGGTCATCATTAAAGGGAATGAAACACAAGGGTAGAATGAAACCAAACTTCGCATAATAGTAAGGCCAAAACGTCATGTCGGAACTTCAATCAAAGTGATTTGATGCAGCCCCACCCAACTTTGACTGGATAACAACATCAGTCCTGACATCCAGGGATAAAAAGGAGAGCAATGTCTGTTGTAAATTTATCTGTGGTGAATTAAGAATGCTTCTAGAGCTCCAAACTGTCTTTGCTTCTGCCAAACAATTGTTATGGCATCCACTTTCCAAGTGTCGAGGTAAGCCGGCGACGCAGCATGAACTGTGTTTTAAAACTATGGTTAAGCTTCTATCAAGAAGCAGACGCATCAATCTAGGCAAATAAACAGCTGTCTTTGTATACAGCCAACGAGCACTTAACAAAGACATAATCCGATGATTCCAGGTGTTTGGTTTACGCAGCTTGCCATTGTATATATTATCACTGATATGATTTATAGCGAGTCGAAAGGTAGAGAGTAAAGAATAAGAGGGGAGTGACCAGCGAGAGTTTTGTTTCTATTGTTTTGCGTCCTATGGCAAGAGCAATTATCGAGCGACGCATTTCCCGAATTAGCCAACAAAATGACAAATTGTAACACGGTCTATGAAAAGATAGAGATAAATGCATGAAGCATATGTTTCTAAGCTTCCAATAAATACTTTGTGCTTTTTGACATTTAGTTACAAAGTTGAATCGATAGGTCTGACATTCACTCCTTCCTTTTTCAGGTGATCCTTCACATCCTGAATAGGCACTTCTCGGCGATGGAAAATACCAGCCGCAAGGGCTGCTTCAACACCAGTTTTCTCGAAGACTTCCGAGAAGTGTTCCAGACGGCCAGCACCACTCGATGCAATTACAGGAATACGAACCGCATCTCTGACATCTTGGATCAATTCAAGCTCATAGCCTGAATTCGTGCCATCTCGGTCCATACAGTTCAGCAGTATCTCACCTGCACCCAAGGCTTCGCATGCAGTCACCAGCTGACGGACATCTATATCACGGCCTTCACGACCGCCTTTAACAGTGCACTGATACCAGCAGTACTCTTCTCCGTTGGGGCCAGGTTGACTTGCTTTCACAACATGGTGGGTTGTATCACTTGGCTCCTTAACATATACACGTCGGGGATCAACTGAGATCACAACGGCCTGCGCACCATACGCTTGGGCAATTTTTTCAATAGCGCTAGATCCATCCTTGCCCTCGGCTAGATACTTCTCCGCAGCATAGACTGCGTCGCTACCAATCGAAACTTTGTCTGCACCCGATTTAAAGTACTTTCCAGCAACCTCATATGCGGAATATACAGTACCGTCCGGGTCGACAACGTCTCGAATACCACCACCAATCGTCAACGGCACAAATACGGTTTCTGAGGCGCGCTTCAACACTTCCAGCATGGGTAAATCTGCAAGTGGGCAGTTGCGGAAACTGGTGATATTTAAAAACGTAATCTCGTCAGCACCTTCTTCGAAATATCTCCGTGCCAATTCAACAGGCTTTCCAAGATTTCGAACATCGTTGCCATCCGAGCCTTTCTCTCGAACGTCGTATTGATCTCCCTTTGTCACGACAAGATCGCCAGCATCGTTGGCACGCACATCCAAACAGGCAATGATACGCTTCGAGAATTTGTCCTGTGAGCTTAATTGTGGAATCTTTGTGATAATTTTACTATCTTCAACGATGCCTGTTCCATCCAAGAAGGATCTTAAAACTCTCAGACCAGCGTAGCCACTCTTTTCGGGATGGAATTGGGTGGCAAAGACGTTGCCTTTCTGCACTGAGCTTACGAATATCTCGTCGCCATATTGTGTCGTTGTAAGGACCCAATCCTTCAGTTTTTCCTCATAAGGCACTCCATAGGAGTGAACAAAGTAGTATACAGACTGGTCATTGATACCGTAGTTCACCGCCTGGCCATCTTCCTGAGTCTGCTCCTTGGCAAGCTGAGCAGCATTCCAGCCCATATGGGGAACAGCCTTCGTTTTATTGTCGAACTGCTTGACGATAGCGGGGATGACACCGAGACCTTTCAGATCGCTTTCATCTGACCCAGCGAACAATGTCTGCATACCGACGCAGATACCCATAAATGGTCGTCCTGAGTTAATGTATTCCTTCAAAGGTTTGGTATATCCTTTCTCTTCTAAAGCTTTCATTGCATGACCAAATGCACCAACTCCAGGAAAGATAAGTTTCTGTCCGCCATGGTCAGTTCCGCCTTTTGCAATTTTAAAGTTGACATACTTCTGCTTTCAAAATGTCTTCAGGATGTTTGACAAACTGAATATCGTAGCCCAGACGATTGACGGCATTGACCAGACTTCGAACATTGCCTGCACCATAATCCAGCATATAAAGCCCTGGCATCTTGTACGTTACAAAGGTTAAACCTGTCAAAAACTTTAATTCGGCGAAATTAAAACTGGCAAAAGAAGTGGCTTGGATGACTCATAGTATATCGCTCGCCCTATTTCAGGCTAGATGATGTGAAGGATCAATCAGTAGCTTATCAAAATACAAAAAAAATCTATAAAAAAATAATCTCTCACTAAAAAATGCGCCAAAAGTCTTTGTATCCCAAGGCATTGTAGTTCCATTTCTGATTCTCCGGTTTTGCTTAGCAGTTGCTTTTGTTGCCCAAGAAGCGGCTATACCAGCCTTGAAAGAAAAGCTGCTATGGGCTATTAAAGGAACCCTACTTTTAAAATTTAGAGCACGTCGTGGGAATCTCAGTGCGGCAAGCATTCCTAACCTGCTACTTTCGAGGAGATGGCTAACCAAGTTTTGACTTTTTGGTATAGAATTGCTCCTTATCTATAATGCAAGGCACAGCTAATGCAAGTTAAGCTGGCATGCAGAACTTTTCCAATATATCCCGTTTTGTATGTTTTCGCGTTCCTGCTTTCTTCTTTATGGAATTTTGTACTTAACAATTATACCGATTTTATGCTTTTACTATTTGTATCTCTGTTAAAGCGGTTATAAGAAGATGTAAGCAATATTTCGATATGCTACGTAAAGTTGGCATGAGTATCTGAGGGCAAAAGGACGAGGCTACAATTGTCAACATCTTACCTTAACCTGTATTGTCAATATATCATTGTAACCTGTAATGGTATCATGACCTTCCAGCCACACTGTCAAACTAGCTCGTGCCGCATTTGAGTCATTTACACTCACTTATATGGCAATCTTCCATATGATGTACTTGGCCTGCAGTTATGCATAGGATAAAGCTTAATTAGGCCCTGGATTCACACCACCCTTTGGATAAAAGCTTGTTATTGCTCATTAATATAACCGTTCGTCAAAGCCTCTAGTGGCAAGAAATCATAGATCCTTCTAGCCTAAAAGTTAGTTCCTTTTGACCTTTTCTTCTGCGATATTGCCCTTCTTTTACACTTTCATGTGGTATCAAACCGTTGCTATGCTACGTGCTTCTAAAGCCTGGATAAATGCAGATCTAGTCTACTCTTTTGCATGGACACTCCAAAGCTGTTGCACGCGTGAGTCATCCGTTATTTTGCAATGAGACTATTATATTGTCTTGATTTAGTTATCTATGTTTCCATGTGAAATACTTAAATGTGAAGCGCGATCTTTCTAGTTTGCAAACAATTCAGAAAGACAACGTGTCATTTTTTCTGTGAGAAGGTTGGACATAGCCCAAGGTATTAGACCTCCAATGGACTTTCTTGGCGCCTGATAAACGCCGGTTATACTGATTTGGGAGAGATGTAGTGCGAGGATTCCCATAACAGTACTGCAAGCGTCGTGTCCAAGAAATGTCCGTCGTCCAAATTAGAGCTTGTGTCTCCTTGACTCTATTTGATGTCCGGTTTTGGCAAATCTCACTCCCTTCTCCTTTGTTCACTTTTATTGTTCACTTGACGACGTACCTCATCTTCTCGATAGCTTTCGGCAAGATGAGTAATGTTACATCACATTCCTCTTCTGAAGACAAATCACCTACCATGTCCAACTTATCTTTCAGTGGATTGAAGGTTAATGAGATCATCGTGGAACTAAAGGATCAGTTGGACAATAACGAGCGTATGCTTAACAATATGAGTACCACTGGTACTGGCAGGAACGCGTTGCTTAGACAGACTGCCGAGATACGACGCAAAATTCATGATCTAAATGGGAAGTTAAATGACGAAGAACTGTCTCCCGCAGATAGGGGAGAACTGGAGACTTTGGCGAATGAATTTCACCTTATGAAAAATGCAGCCCAGGTAAAGCAAGGGTATAATTAATACACGTTCATCTCTTATGGAAGAAATAGTCTAGAGAGGATTCAATGCAATTGTTGCTTCCTCCATCCACTATTTCGACGCCCATCAAACAACGTGGCAAGACTCCTCATGTTCGCAAAAACACCGATATCAGATTCGCTACAGAGATTGGGCAAGGTTTGCTGATCGAGGTTCGCAAATTACAAGCGGCGCTTCAAGAGAAAGAGGAGATGATTAAGCAACTGGAGATCAGAAATGCAGACAAAGAACGTGATAATGAGTCTATCCTAAAACATATGCGTCTCAAAAATGATGCAGAAGGTATTTATATTGGATATTTTATGTACATCTAATTAAATTAAATAGAAAAACTCAAGGAGGAAAACTGGAACCTGGAAGTTGCCAACCAAGAGCTGCGCACGAAGCTCGTGGACATAAGTCAGGCGAACACAAAGCTAACCAACGACTACACAAAGACTTCCAAGCAGTTGCAGGTTTCATTAGAACAAATTGAAGCACTGAAGGCCCAGGAAGAAAGAGCCCGATCCGCGACCGAGGCCATTAAGCTCCGACACGAACAAGACGCTCAAGCACTTCGTCGAAATATTGGATCATTACAGCGGACAAACACACAAATGCAAAAACAAGTGGAGATGCTAAATACGGAATTGAAAATTTGCAAAGCAAAGTTGGCAGTAAAAATGGCAGCTAACAGTCGGCAGCACCCACCTTTTGAAGAAGTGACAGCAAACACAATTACTGATAACGGCCAATCTATAACCTCATCGTTACCAAGTGGAAACCCTGGAACCCAAACTGCTCCAGCACATAGTCAAGCACTTGAATCAGAGACGTTAAAACAGTCATTAGCACATGCCCATCGAATCATTTCCAACTTGCGAAGCTCGTTACACAAAGAAAGAATTGAGAAGATCGAAATTAAGAAGGTTCTTTCCGATAGCCAGGAAACAATTGAACAGATGCGCAGGGAGCAGATTGCATGGGGCAATGGTGGTGGTGTAAACGCACCTCGAAAGGCAACCACTGCCAGAAAACGGGTCGGAAGAAAGAGAATGGGTGTGTCACGACAGCCACGCGGCTTAACAGGACATAGTAATGCGTCTACAGACGAAGATACACAAAGTGAAAGTGAGGGAGAAAAGTCAGACGGTTTTGACAGTAGTGAGGATACAGATCAAAGACTTTGGATTGGAGAGAATCTCTTAATGTTGGAAACGAATGGACCAACAATGAAATCACTGTCGTCGGAGTTAGAGTCTTTTGCTAACAAAGTCGTCGTGGAATCAGTTGACGCAGCAGTGAATACAGAAAATAGCTGGCTACCGAACATGACCGAAAAACATGAGGATACAACAATACGCCACGATAACGTTATGTTTAACTTACAAACAGCATCGCCGACTAAACTGGGGAGAGATGATGGACAGGAAGTCATCAGTGTGGGTGCATTTTTGGCTACAGCACGATATCAAATACAGTTATCCGATGCCATACTTCCGTCGATAACCCAGCTTCCGGAGAGAACACGAGAATGTACCCATATAGAAAGCCGTGCCTCTGATGTTGTGCAAATTAACAAGAAAAAGGCGACGGTCATAACAGAAACAAATGAATATCAGACGTCTGCTGTATCGAACAAACACACGAAGAATGCGTTATCATCCAGTACGGATTCCGGGCTAGCAGCGCTGCCAGATAACTCTGACTCAGTCTCTGAACAAGCTGGAGTCGCAGGAACCGCACAGCAACCGATTCGTCTTCTGTCAGCTACGCTAGACGAAGACCAAGTGACACAGTTGGCGATCCCTAATGCAGATTTGCTGCAAAATAAGAAACCCAGTAATTCGGTGGCTTTCAAGGGAGACACAAGCGGAGAAAATGAGCGAAGGAGCCAGATGGTCACTGAGAATATAGAACCATCCAATGTCAACCAGGGCCAAAGCGTGGATGAAAAGCAATTGAAGATTGCTACTGCAGATGTTGTCGCAAGGAAAGACGACCCTTCCTTTAAAGAGCCGCACCTCTTCGGTTCGAGTGATGACCACGAGATATCGCAGGTAGAAACGCTAGATAACGTACGAGAACCGACGTTGAGCATCAAAAATGGTAAACTAAGAAGAATATGTCTAGCGAGGGCTGACACTCTTTTTGTAGATGACCACATTAAATCGTTTTCTTTTGTGACCCTGGATTCATTTGAATGTCAGCCATTGAAGTCGTTTGAGTCAGCTTCCCAGTCGAAGTATTATCAATTCAGCGATATGATCATTCCAGCCCTGTCAGTAGCCCCCAGAGACCAGATACAAAGAGATAAAGACTTTAGTTTGATATCGAAGACACTTGAGCATCAAGATATCGAGCCAACCAACATCGATAACTTACACGACAAGATGGAAATATACTCTACAGCAATGTTACCTGATTCTGGACATATCGAACCAACAGACGCTCTCGCAGCACATAATAAGATGAAACCGCACTCTAAACAAGTGGTGCCTGATTCTGGTCATACTGAACTAATGAACACTTTTACCAAACAGGATGAAACAAAACTGTGCTCTGCACAAGTGGTGCCTGATTCTGGACGTATCGAACCAGTAGGCCCTTTTATAGTACACAGTGAGACAAGTCTGCAGTCTATGCAGGCGGCAGATTTTGGACATACCGAAGAGCCCCAGAAGGTGGATGAAGGAGTTCAATGTGTTATACTTCCTTCGAAACAACTGGAGACGGAAAATAAGAGCCCGGAGCCCTCAATATCTAGTCGACGCCATTTCACCATTCATGTTCTACCACCGTCTAGTGATGGAGCGCAGGATGAAGGCAATGCAAAACCGAAATCTCATTTTATCCATCCATGCGATCAAGCTATTCAAACTGAAGGGAATGTAAGAGCTGTCCAAACAGGGCAAATTACTTTTGAGAACGATGGCAAGGAAGTTTCCTATCGAGACTGTATTAGTCCTTGTGATCAAGCTATCCAAACTGAAGGGAACGAAAGATCCATCGCCACAGAACTAAGTACTCCAGAAAAGGATCGTATAGAAGTCTCCAGTCGCCACAGTGTCAATTCCTGCGACCAAGCTGTCCAAACTGAAGAAACTGAAAGATTTATCCGCGCAGATTACAACAATTTAGAAAAGAGTCGGGTGGAAGTCCACAGTCGTTTGTCTGCAAAGGCAAAATCGCAGATGAACAGACAAGTATCAATCCAAAGTTTGCGACCACCACGCCCGGTTACCAATGCTGCGCCGGCTCCTGCCGAAAAATCTGTCTCAACTTCGCGTCTTGCTAAAATTTCTAACTATCTGAAGCCATCTCCCAGCGCATCTACCCCAGCTAATAGCAACCGTCCATTACGGACCTCATCCAGCATGGTTTCTCTCCGATCACATCCTTCACGTCAAAACAGTATATCAGCACGACAGCAGCGTGAGCCAGAAAGTTCGTCTTTCGGAAATGTGCGAATTATTGAGCAGCGCAAATACCGCAAGAATCCGCTGAACTCGGACGCTGTACCGACATCACATAATACAAGAGAAAAGTTGAGAAGTCAGAAGTCTGTAACATCCCTGTCGACTATGTCCTCTGATGACATTGCAGACCATGCATCCACGACGTCTGAAAGAAATTTTATAGATTCAATAGATGGAACAGATATGGACACTATATCGGCTATCACTCAAACGATGATCGGAGAGTGGTTATGGAAGCATACCCGTCGTCATGTAGGAGGTGGTATATCGGAGCATAAGCATAAGCGCTTTGTTTGGGTACACCCATACACCCGGACACTTTATTGGGGAGCAACTGAACCCGGCATGGATGGTAATGAAGCTAAAGCGAAAAGCGGTACGTTGTCTTTAGGTTGATCTTCACAAATTCTTACCGAGATTGTGGTTTACGTAGCATTTATTGAGAGTGTATCTTCCGTATCGAGCTGTGACAATAATGGTGCGTCTCCAATGAGCCTACTGATACGTACCACAAAACGAGATTTGAAACTGACTGCTACAAATATCGAGCGGCATGAACTGTGGTTAAAGGTTGGTTGAATAGTAAGTCTATATCTGGATGCTTACTTTATTTAGTCATTGTCATACTTGCTTGGGCGCCCGAGTTACTGTGAGGATACAGCAGTTGAGCTACTTGAGCCGCAAGTTAATCTAACGGAAGACGAACGAGAGCGAAGATTAGTAGAAGGAACCCAGGGCGGTTTTGGTTATGAATCAGACGAATCTGAAGATTTATTGAATGTGCGGCAATGCTGTGACGGGAGACACGATCTTTCAACTCTTTCACGCCATGGTAGCACCCATCAGCATCATCAGTAAATAGTAGATATCCATCGTATATAATACCCTAGTTTCAATTTTTCGTTTGTTACACCATAATTAAACCGTATAAAGAAGCACCATCTCCACCTTGTGACGAAGAGGAGCCATTGGTAGCATTTGATGTGCTCTAAGTGAACCGCTTTTTCATAAGCTGAAACGAAAAAAACAGATCCCATGCTGTGTTTACGCTAGACGATGATATTGACTAAAATAGGACATATTACAAGATATTGGCAGCTGTTGGTAACCAGTTAATGCAAGTTAAACTTCTATGAAAAATCCATTGGTTTATCTTCTGATCTTTTTCGATTTTTTCTTGATGGGTCTCTTTCGTATTGTACAAGACTCAATCATGGACTTGTAGTGTTCAATTGACTTTTCTACAATTCTCTTCTCATTGATTCGGCAGGTTAATGCATAGATTTCTCTGTTGGTCTTGGCCTAAATATTTTAAATATAAAAAAAGATTAGTGCAAGGCTAACCTACGTTACTGTTTACCTTTTCCCTGGCTGCCACATCGTCTTCTATTGGTACCCAACTTTGTTTGTCGTCAAAGTAATCTAGCCGTCGATGTTCTGATAATGCAAGGCAAAGTTGATAAACTCTCTTTTTAACTTCTACGTCTGATTCCGTTCTGGCTCCAGTAGCGAGTTCTTCCAGATATTTCAACGCAGCTTCAGCATTATCAACAAAGCTTTCAAACAGTGTGTTATTAACAAACATGATATGGAGTAAGCATGTCAGGGTATCTTCGTACAATCCCTCGACGTTAATGAAATAGGGCCTTGACCTCTGTTCATCTTCCTTCTCGCACCCATCGCCATCGCCGTCATGCTCATGCTTATCGCCACAACATCCCTTTTCTTCGCCGTGCTCGTCGGCGCAGCAATCGTCTCCGCTACAGCAGCCGTTTTCCTCTAAATCGGTTTCTTCGTAATCGCCTTCTTCATCATCGTCATGACCGGAAGGACAAAGTATATGTTCGTTCATTAAGAAATACTCCCATCTAGGTCTTGTTTTCTCGATTGCCTTTTCTTCAAGAACGTCATCATCGATATCTTTGCATTCAGCACGAATAATTTCCTTTGTCAAGGCGATACATGCCTCGACAACAGCATCTTCGCTTACAGATATGTAGTCATTAGGGTTGTTGTCATGGCAAAATCCGTATTTGCCCAAGAGCGCGATATTAGGGTGATCGCCATATGTGTTGAAGATTTCCTCACCCTTACGAACAGGTCGGCTAAGAACCATATCACATGTATCCTTTTTATCTTTCTCTTCCTCAGTCCAAAAATTGACACCAGACTCTTCTAATTCCTCCAGATCGGCCAGCGATCTCTCCTCGTCTTCTTCGTCCAGCTCTTCTATGTCATCATCATCGGGTTCGCTCATTTCGCCATCTTCATCAACCCAGCCGTCTTCGTCATTTTCCATGTCGCTACCCTGCTCCAAGTCTTCCAGGTATTGATGTTCACAGTAGTCTAAAGCTCCACAAGCATCACATACGTCAAAGTCAGTTTCAAAATGCACATGTTCGTTGTTGCCACTGCGATGATTGAAAAGATCAGCAAACGGAACCATTGCATTTCCGTGAAAGGCATCCACCTCGAATGATCTTGATGATACTAGGGTTGAAGCTCGGCAAAATGCATCGAATGAAAAGTATTCGTCGCAGTTGTTAGAGAATATATATGAATATTTCTCCAAAAGTGGCTGGATAATATCTGCATAGTCATCTTTGAGATCATTCTGTTGCAGAATAAGATTAACAAGATTAGATGAAAGAAGAGCGTAAGCTTACCAAATCATTCCTAATTGCATGTTCCATCTCGGTGCCTTTCAGAATATCTTTTTCTGAGTCCCAAAAAATCGGCAGGTCCTCGGAACGTGGAAGTGCCTGCAGGTATCCATACCAAGGAGAATCTTTTCCTTGTGAAATTTCATACATGACAGATATTGCCAGGGAACAGCCACCTTCAATATTTTCATCGTCCAGTATATTGGCAATGCCGGTTGACTTGGGAGAGAGAATGCATTCCTTAGGGATTTTCACGACTAAGCATGGAATTAGCATTGTTTTTCTATATTTCAAAAACATGTCCCTACTTGGATTTTTGCTTTTCAAATCCTTCTTGGCGAAGATGCCGTAAGAATCATTGACAATACGGACTTCAAGGCACTTATTGTCCCACTTGATCTCATTAGCTTCAAACCACTTCAATAAAGTGTCCAGTTTGTCCTTGAGGGTCATGCTGGGTAAAGCTGTCATTTTTTTTTTTTGTGTTGGCATCGGGGTTTAAGGGACAGTTTTTTTGCGTGCACGACATCCTCAAGCTGGGGAACAATGAACACAACACACAATGTGTGGTGCGTGTATGTGCCTTGGGGGACTGCTGCTCATTCAACGGGGAATTTTTGCAAGTGTCAAAGAAACAAGCTTTTACAGCAGAGCTTTTCGCCATGATTCTGAAATCATATATATTCCAGCACCTAAGAAAACTTTCGCCAAAAAGTAACAGGACAAAAGTATACAAAGAAAAACTATTAAGCTTTTGTTCAAATGTTGCTTAGATTTACCACGCCCAGCCTATGACGTTTGTCAACTTCGATATTCAACTGCATCTCATGGAAAAGTAATTTCGGACGAATTCTGGTCAATTCCTGAACCGCAACAAAAACAAACTGGGATCCCATCCGAGGAAACACGGGATTTTAAGCAATTGCTCGACAGTCTATTTGATCGCTCAGTTTCGTCTGCCGCTCCAGAACCTCGAATAGCACCTCAAGCATCTTCACCTACTAAACGACGCACAGAATCCTTGATCGAAAAACGACTACTGGAAATGGTCGCGCGAAACAAGAAGCCTTATAGACGCTCTTCACCATTACCAAGAAATTTATTGGGTTCACCAAGCGGCATGGCGCAAAGTGGTTCACTTCTCAAAAGTGCTACTCAATGGGACGCTCGAAAAGTGGTGGATTCGAACCTTTCCTTACGGGATCAGGAGATGAATGCACTAAATGCTATCTTGGATAGCAAAAATAGCCACGATCTATTAAAACGGGTCCTCGAAGAAATCAACATGACTGGCACATACCCACCGTACTATTCACGCATTCTAGCCAAGTCTATAGAACATGCTGCAATGGGTTTTGGAGACCCATATTTAGGACTAGCCATATTTGAACAAGCGAAGGGACGAAGCGTCGAAAGCTATGTTACAGGTTGCACAGTTGAAGTGTATAATGCAGTGCTATTATTGCGATGGCGCCTCTGGAGAGATGTTTATGGAATGGTACAGCTAATTGAAGAGATGTCCAGCCATGGGATTAGCTATGATGAAAACACGCGACGTATTGTGCAAATGGTATCTTCAGAGATCGAAGGAAACCTGCTCGAATTAGAACCGGAACAAGAGAGCGCGTGGAGTGTTGATGCTAAACGCTCAGCCAACGTTATGAAGCTGCTGGTTAGCAAATGGATGATGAAATAGTCTTCTATGGCAGATTATCAACCCGTAGCTTCATGTCAAAAGCATAGTTTGATTTTTTGGTTTTCATAGATAAAAAAAGTACAAAATCACACAGATTATTGGACTTTTTACTGACTGAACAACATGATATGGTCAATGAATCTAGTAAACTTTCATCGGATGGAAGCCCAGCATGGATGGAAATGGAAAACGGACGCGTTTTGCTGCAGCACAATCACTCTCCAAGTCGCGTCGCGTTAATGTGACTTCGTCTTTCGCGTCTTATGGGCTGCCCCTCTCCCGATTGTACGCGGCTCCGCGTGTTGTCCTGATGTTCATAAAGCAGGTTAGAGTAGAATAACGTACCGATTGCTGTGAAACAAACTTAGTTTCTTTCCAAACTTTAGATAACAATACAAGGGTTTACCTCGTACAAAGAGCAGATTACCTTTGATCCTTTCCATCCTAAGCACAACGTCATTGGTAACCACTTTATTCCGTTCCTTGAGTTTCAATACTGATCATTTATCGTCGGTTTTTTTCTCAATAACCTACTTCTGTATTGAAGTTGGTCGAAATGGGTCGGGAAAGAGTAACTTCTTTTCAGGTTCGTTATTTTAAGACCGATTAGCTTGTGATGTTCACTTCCTCATTCTGATAGCCATCCGCTTCGTTCTCGGCGATCAATATCAAAATTTGACCAAAGACGAAAGACAAGGACTTTTGCACGTATGTCTTTTGATATATCATGTGAATTTTTTTTCGAATGATTTCCATAGGATGGTGTGAAAACAGCAACAATATCCGCATACGTCGAAATTGTATTTGATAATACCGACAAACGATTTCCGGTAAAACAAACATTGGCGATATTATTTCTCGATCTTCTAATTTGACCATAGACTGGAAAAAGCGAAGTCATTCTGCGAAGAAGTATCGGTTTGACTCTAGACGAGTATTCCCTGGATGGCAAGAGCGTTACGTCAGTATCAAGGCAGATCGAACCACTAGATAACTAAACTTGAGTATGTTACAGAAAATCCGACGTAATGAATCTGCTTGAGAGTGCTGGCTTCTCACGTGCAAATCCGTACTATATCGTACCACAAGGAAGAGTAAGTGAAGCAAATTGTTCTTTGGTTGATTCACATCAGCAATTTCTAGATTACGACTTTGACGGTAGCGAAAGATGAGGATCGACTTAAACTTTTGAAACAAGTCGCCGGTACACAAGTGTATGAACAGAAACGACGGGAAAGTACCAAGATTATGGAAGAAACAGGTGAGCAATTCGTTGTATGACTGACTGAGCACAAGCTAATTTGCGTGCACCAGATACGAAGAAGGCTAAGATTGCCGAAGTACTTAATTACATCCAAGAAAGGATACAGGAGCTTCAGGAGGAGAAGGAAGAATTATCGCAGTATCAGACATTAGAAAGTGAACGGCGTTCTCTCGAATACACGATCTACGCTCACGAACAAATGGATGCAAACAACAGATTGGAAGAACTTGAGGACAATCGCCGACGTGATCTAAACAGCAATAACTCATTGCGCGAGAAATATGCCGAAACGGAGAATAAGATTAATGTATAGCATCACAGACTTATGAATTGGCTGTGGGCTTATTTGTAACTGTAGGACTTGGAATATGCCAACAGGGAAACAGCTGAAACCATCCAATTACTGGAAAGAGAAAAGACCGAATTACAGAATGAGCGTGAAGAACTGACAAAGGACCAGGTCCAACTGGAGTTGCAAGTGACATTGTTGGAGGATGCACAACTATCAGAAAGCGAATTCAAGGTGATAATTTTTGAAAGGGGAAACGGATAGTCAGAATATTGAAGGGGACTGTAGGAAAAAGTTACTGATCAGCTGAAAATCGTTGAGGATGAGCTTGCGAGAAAAGAGAAAATGATAGCAGAAATGATGCCGGAATTTGAACAATCGCAACAAGAAGATATGCATTTACACCAACAGTATGGACAGGTTTGGAAGACAAGGGCAAAAATCTTACCAACTTTCCGACAGATTGAAATTTTGCCAAGCTGAACAAGACGTATTACATGCAAAGCAAGCCAGATTGTCGCGGTTCAGTACTGTAGATGAGCGTAACCTATGGCTGCAACAACAAATTGATGATATAATAACGAACGAGACAATACGTCAAAACCAGGTGAATAACAGCTTTTCGAGATATAACGCATGCTGACTACATATGCAGCTGCGAATATTAACAGAAGAAAAAGCCAACGCTGTTATACGGTTGGATGCGAAAAATGTAGAGATTCGCCAGATAAAAGAAAAAACCGCCAAACGTCAAGCTATCTTTGAAGGATTAGCGAATGAAGAAACCAAGTTGAAGCAAGAACGGAACAAAGCAACCGAAGAAAGAAAGTAGGCAAAAATTTCCTCTAACATTAAGCTCAATTGTATCTTATTTAGGAATCTTTGGCGTAAGGAGGCAAAACTAGATTCTACTATCCATCAATGTATTGAAGAAGTCAGAAAGGCTGAAAGAAATCTGTCTGGACCAACAGATAAGGTTGGTGACCGATTAACTGTCAGCATAGACTTATTTAAAGACAATGTCGCAGATTATAAGCAAAGGGATTACTGCGGTTTCTAGACTTAGAAAGGAACTGAACCTCCCAGGTGTACATGGACAGCTGTTTGAATTGTTCGAAGTAGACGAGCGTTTCAGAACAGCAGTCGAAGTAACAGCCGGATCCAGGTAATCGCATACAAACTTTTAATATGCATTAACTTAAATACGCGATTGCTAGTCTATTTCATGTCGTGGTTGACACCGATGACACTGCTGCAAGGTTGTTAGAAGTATTGAACAAAGAAAATGCTGGTCGGGTCACGTTTATCCCCCTCAATCGAGTGGGCCCGAAGGAGGTTAGTTACCCTCCGGCGGTAGACGCAATTCCTATCATCCAAAAAATGCAATTTGATGCAAAGTACGAAAATGCGATAAAGCAGGTAAGACTTGAAGAACATCAGCATTTTTTGCCTTATCTGTTAGTAGATTTTTGGCGGAGTATGTGTTTGTCCGAATCTTGAAGTCGCTTCCACCTATGCCAAATCATATAACGTCACTGCAGTAACGTTAGAAGGTGAGAAATGCAATAGCCATCCAAAAGCTCAAAGTAGAAAATTCGCAGGTGATCGCATAGATGGACGAGGCGCGCTGTCCGGTGGTTACGTTGATTCAAAGCACTCTCGGCTGGATTCGGCGAAGAAATTACAAACGTGGCGGAGAAAACTGGAAGAAGAACAAAACAACGTTCGTGAAGTCAAAGAAGGCATTATCCATTTCGATCAAGAAGTGACGAGGATCTTGGGCGAGTTGCAAGTTATCGAAGCGAAGAAAAAGAGATTGCAAGTGCAAGATGATGCAACGGACAATGAGTCCAGACTTCGGAGCGAAGCGGAATTCCTTCAAAGAGTGATCAGTTCTAAGGTATCAGCTTCGACCTTTTTTTTTTGTTTTATTAATACTGCATTCCTCTTCAGGATAAATCGATCGATAGCATTAGCACTGAGTTAAAGTTATTGACGCAGCAAAGGGAAAGTTTTCAAGCAGAGCTGAGTTCTGAGCTATCAGCAGCTCTATCGTCAGAGGAAAGCGATTTATTGACAAATAATAGAAATATGGTGGAGCAGATAAAGTGCAAAATTATTGCAGTCTCCGCAAGGAATGCAGAGGTGAGATATGGTGGGGACGGTTGTTGATTATTGAATTCTATGTATCTAGTATCGAAACAGACTCAACGCACTTAAAGACGACGTGCATAATCATTTACAACGACGAAAAACAGAACTTCTCAGCAGAAAGCAAAGAGTCACTGCAGCCAGCAGTAATCAAGAATTGATCCGCAAGAAAAAGGAAAACAAGTCCTTGTTGAGAAAATTAAGAGGAATAGCAGTACGAATAAGCGGTACTAAGGGAAGATACCATGTGCCATTGATCGCTGACTGAGAGAGATAGAGCTTGATACAGAAGTGGAAGAGCAACAAGCGACATCAAAGGATTACCACAGACAAATTGAGGAGCTATATGTAAATACTAACCGTGTTGATTGCAACTTATTGAATTTGTTGTAGGCGGGACAAATACTGTTGGCGCAAGAGATTACAAAATACGAGAAAAACCTTGAGCGGTACTTATTGAGGCGATCATTATTACTTCAGAAAAAGGAGGAATGTAACGCGAATATCCGCGATCTTGGTGTTTTGCCTGATGACGCCTTTGGAAAATATACCAACCTTAGCATAGAAAAGGTAAACAAGGTATCGGCTACAAATGATGCACAATGACCTTATACTCTACAGCTTCTAAAACGTCTACACCGAGTAAACGAGAAGCTGCAGAAACTATGCCATGTTAATCGAAAGGCCTTTGAACAGTATGAGCAGTTTACCAAACGGCGTGACCAACTGTTAGCTCGCAGACAAGAACTTGACACAGCAGCCAACGTATGTGCCACACTACTAGATGAAAACGGAATAACGGATTCAGCTCCGTCTGTTGTTCGGCTGAAATTGTATATCTAACGAGCATTATAGGCTATTAGCACGTTAATCGAATCTTTGGATCAAAGAAAGGATGAGGCAATAGAACGTACGTTTAATGAAGTGGCCACCAATTTTTCGAGAATCTTTGAACGACTTGTTCCCGCTGGCCGTGGAGAGCTAGTCATGAAACACAACACAGAAAAGGTGCGTTTTTAAGCAATGATATAGCTGAGCCTAACGAAGCAGCTAGACCGTATCCCGAGGAGATTTTATGGACATTGATGGTTTTCAGGCAACGGACTCCCGTGTTAGCCTTGAACGATACAGCGGCGTGTCGATAAAGGTAGGAGAGATGAGTGAATGTTCAATCCGGCATTTACTTATTTTGTTTAATAACAGGTATCCTTCAACAGCAAATCGGATGAGGGAATGATTATGCAACAACTCTCTGGAGGGCAAAAATCTCTTGTGGCATTGGCCATGATTTTCGCGATTCAAAAATGCGACCCAGCCCCGTTTTATCTGTTTGACGAAGTTGATGCTAATTTGGACGTACAGTATCGCAGAGCTGTTGCTGGTAATTAAAAAGTGTCGCATCAAACCACTTTTAACCGCCATAATAGAGATGATCCATTCCTTATCTGAAAATGCTCAATTTATCACCACAACGTTCCGGCCAGAACTCCTTGAAAATGCGGATAAATTTTACGGTGTTACCTTTCAGGGAAAAGTTTCTCGAATTCATGCCATTTCAAAGGAAAATGCCTTGGGTTTTGTGGAACAGGTTGGTTCTTAATCTGACCCGATCACCCTGTATTAACTGCTTCGATCAAATCAACAGGAGCAAGGTAACTAAGTTAACGATATAGCCGTTCGTGGTATATCGCATACAGCCATGAAAGTTCTTTAAAGAATATGACTTGCTTTTAAATGCTCCTTTGCTTGAATTACTGTTGTAAGTTTTCATCTTTGCTTAGCTAGCACGGGTTCCTAGATGTAATGCATTGTAAAATCAATCTATCGATACTATTGCACGATGTTTAGTTATTTTAGCTAGCTAGGCTTTGACGGAGCCCCATAACTTTTTCCTCTTGAACTGATCTTAGGTTATCATTGAAATCGGAAGCAGTATATCGCATGCCGTTTTGTCTAGTGACGATCGAAGATGTGTTGCTGTTATTATCACAGCTATCATTTTCAAGGGGTTTTACATCTATTGGAGCAATTCAACATATGAAACATCATTAAAGCCAGATCCCAACCATGTTTTAGACCGCTCCAAGCAAAAATGGAAAGGAAAAAAACTGTCGATCATTTTTGGGCTGACACTACACACACTAGAAAACGGGCGGGCTTGAAGTGTCTAGGGACTCAGAGCCAATAAAATCGGGTTATAATCCTCAATTTACACTCCAACAGCAATATAACAAATGCGGGTCACAGGGTCACAAATTTTGGCTGTAAAAATTTGGCCGGGTCACAGAGCGGGTCACAGCCTATACCTGAGGTATTTGCAGTCGTCCACAGCCAACCGACTTGGTATAACGAAGTTGGGTCACAACCGGGGTAGTATTTGAGAGTCGTGTCGCCTTAGGTTTCGGCTAACCATTCATGCGTCCATCATGTTTCCATGTCATGGCATTTCATGCATTCCTTGGTCTACGGTCTATGACTTTTAACTACTAAAGTGTTCGTAGCCTAATCTTTAACCATTTTTCTTTCACAACACAGGGACCTTCCTTTACATCTCGGGAATTACTATGGACACTCCAACGGGACACTCCAGTCCCCCCAATTCTGAGCGCTTTCTAAAAATAATGGTGATGACGGTTACTATAAACAGATGGAGTGTCCCATAGTGGAGTTTCTTATAAGCGCCTCTGCCTCCGCTGTCTGTAGGCATATTGCAATGAATATGGAAGTGTAGGAGATGTTATAAACTAATGACAAACCAATAAGATCATATGTTAGAAGTGACTCATAGATATTAAAACGTCTATTTATATTCCTTAGATCTCCACTCTTTTTAAGTTCTTTTTCTTACTAAACAACAATGCTTGATTTATTAAATACAACTTACGACTCGCGGAAGGAAGTTTTGGACATCGCTCAAGCCAAAGCCAAAGACTTGAAATTTGCTGTTGATACGAAAGGCAGTAACAACAGAAATGTGTATATCCAATGTGCCCATGGGGGCAATTACCGAAACACACATGGATTGTCTAGTGAGGAACGTCAGCGCGCGAAAACGACAAAAAGAACAGACTGAGGATGGTTTCTACGCGCTTCTGTGAAAGCAGGAAGCAAAAAGTGGACAATTCTTTATGTTTCAGCTTTAAGCGAGCATAATCATCCACTCGATGCTGATTCTATGCTCTATCATCAGCACCGCAAGCCAGCAATGAAGTCTATTGAGCGCATAATATCTATGACGAGCAATAGAAACAAGTCAGCAAAAATACACGAAGAAATGAGGGATGATGCTGGACAACACGTAGTCATAAGAAAAGATTTGTACAATCTTATGCAATGCTGCGTGATCAGCGTAAAAGCGATTTCATTGATGTCATGGAATTTTTGCAAGCTAGAAAGTACGAAATTGCAACAAAGATCAACGATAACAAGCAGATGGATACACTTTTCTTCAGCCATGAGGCAGCAATCCAGAAAGCCTGTGCATTTCCTGAAGTTGTTGTGTGTAATGTTTTATCTGATGAGAGAAAGAGACAAGCAATATACGCGATACTCAATATAGGATAATGTTTATTCAAATAAAAACATTACTCTTTTATACTAAAATGTCTGTGGATCTAGATGGACAGGACTGTGATTATGGACTGTGCTTTATACTGAGTGATTTGTAATTGCCTTCTATAATGGAGAGACTTCTCCGTGGCGGATCATAGAAGCTTGGTATTGTTCATTGTATTAAGGAACTGAGTTGGGATTGCTTGATCCTGTGTTATGTAAGTCCATATTTAAAGTCCATCATCCCTATTTAGACATAGTCGAAGTAGTGAGAGTATCCATTGTAGCTATGGATACAACAGGGGGTGGTAGAAAGGTGGTGGAAGGTACATTCCACAAACCTTTGAAGAGATTCCACCGCGTGGTAGAAAAGCGGTGGAAAGGTAGTGGAAAGGAGGTGGAATCTGAGATTCCACCAAGTTTCTACTGATGGTAGAATCTCTTTTTAACCACAGTGATGCATCTAGCTATCAGCCAATCAGTCTAACCTCAGTTTTTCATAAACTGTTGGAACGCTGTATTGCTGATGAGTTAACCACCACAATGCCCACGCTTGACATTGCTCAGGGAGGGTTCCATGCTCATAGGAGTACGTTGGATCAAGCCTTGTGTTTGCATGAGATTATGGGATATTTTGCCCACGACAGGAGAGAGCCATCTGTCATTGTCTTTTTGGACATCAAAGCTGCGTATGACAGTACCAATCAGTCTGTTATATGGGAAACGCTGAGACACTATGTGTCTGAGCCTTTGCTCTGGTTACTTCAGAACATGTTTGATGACATTGTTGTCAACGTCGTTCTTCAGAATGTAGCCTCCTGGGATATCACACCAAAGCATGGCGTGTTACAGGGTTCTATTGTTTCTCCTTTCCTTTACTCAGTCTTTATTGACACTCTCCCTTGATTACTAAGATCAATTTCATACAACCCACATATGGTGCTGGTACCCGATCCCCCTGTTGGACGATCTCTCTGTGGTATATATAGCTGTCGTAGTGTGACTTCCTACTACTTGTGTTCCATGAACAGGATGATCAGAATTAACGTGTTTCCATTTACAGTGAACTTCTCTAGTTTGGAACACCGACTGCACCTCTTCTCTAAATCAGAGATCTATCACTGAGGACGAAGACAAGGTGACACTGCCCACTGCAGTTATTACACTTAGCTAAATCATACACCTATCGCTGAGAAGAACGTTCACTAATTACAATCCCGCATAAGATCAAATAATTATAAATAGGCAGACAAGTTGAATGAAATAAAGATATCCAACAGTCTCAAAGGGTTTTATCCATCTCTTTTATCAACATATATCACATTATAAAAAACAAGATAATATTTTATTCTACTATCATACAAAGTTATTATAAAAAAAGAAGATATTAGTTATAAGAAATTATAATAAAAAAAGAGGTTGCTACAGGTCTCTTAGATATAACCTAATTATCATTATATTTCTATTAGATCAGTTTACTGACATAATCAGGTCTGATAAATTATATATAAATATATTTAAGTTCATTAAATTTTTCTGTGAAAACATTTTATTTAGATAGCAAAATTCAATTTTTTCTTTTCATTTTAAATTATTTTTATAAAACAATAGTTTAGGCGGACATTCTTATTTGATTATATAATTAAATCTTTATAAAAACAACTTTATTTTATTTAGATATCTATATCTATGTTAAACATTATAAAATGACTATAAAATGTTATTTTTATTTAAATAAATAAAAAATTTTTAGATAAAAAAGAACTGATATGTTTTTATGTTTTTATTTTATATATATTAATTTATTAAGATGTTTATAGATATTACTATGTTAAACATCCACCAGACATAAAAAGTAGCTTTTTTTGTTTTTTTGTCAGAAAAAGTTGCCAAAAACAAAAATCAAGATAAGAATGTCAAGATAAAAATTTGGATATGCTATAGATCACTAATGGATGTATAGAATATTCAAGTTTAAGTAAAAAATAAAAGTTTGTAGTTGAGATAAACTACTTTTCAGAGGCGTTGAATTGAAAAAGTGATGGAAAAGTGTGTCGTGGACGAGCCCGCTCCACATAGTGGCACGTCACCACTGAAGTGAAAGTTCAAGCCAATCAATCCAGGTCGCCGGAAAACCGTTACTCCGAGCACGTGACCTGAAAGTTCGTTACGGATACTGCTTGAATATTCTGGAAGCATCATACATACAAATCGAAATAGATATTCCTAGTACCTTCTAGTAAAAGTATTATATTCTTCTAGCATATTCTGTTCTAGTAACATATAAATGTCGTTAGAATAATATTCAATAAAGAGAAAAAAATCAATCAGTAATTCAAGAGTTATCTTTTTATTCTTTATTTTGACAAGGCTGGTTTGAGCATTCCGGGAATTATTATCGTTTGGACGGAAGCAAGACAACCAGGGGAAAAGAATATAAGAATCCAACAAGTGAAATAGCGTGGGGATGTAGCTCAAATGGTAGAGCGCTCGCTTAGCATGCGAGAGGCACCGCGATCGATGCGCGGCTTCTCCACTTATTTTATATTTTTGTCGTTGTGTTGTCGCCGATGTCGTAGTGCAGACCAACGGCCAATCACGCTTAAGTACTGAAGAAGGCAAGTCTTTGCTTCTCTTGGTGTTTGTCCAAAAAGATCAAATCTCCAAGAAGTCCTCATCTACCGCAGTTTACCTTTTGTCCTTTTTAACCGAGTTCCCATTTTTATCATCGTACTGAAAAGATCACATAATTTAGAAGTAGAAAAAAGATATAAATATCCATGAGATCACGAAGAATAAAGGGGCAGATCCTATCCACTTATTTTTATTGTTATTCTATTGTTCACTATCTCTGTCTCGTCTTTTCCTGGCCATTGGATTACCAGCTCAAGAATACGGCGACGACATTTGGTAGCTGATGACAAGCTCCTTTTCTACCGACCAACAAAAGAAGTCTATTTTGCAAGAATTTGTACTTGAATTTTTACCATGAGAATATCATGAGTTATACAAGATCAGTGATCCACAAGAAGTTATCCCAGAGGAAGAACGAACCAAGTTTTCAAAGCGTAATTTAAGAACACTCCGACAGAGAGCAGAAAAAATCAGCAAGACATTCCTAAGAGCCTGTGAGAAGAACAAGATGAACCCTGAAGAACAACAGAATACTATGATGGAAACTATGAAAGCAATGTTGGCCCAACTACATGAACAGCAACAAGAGATCAAGGCCCTGCGACTAGAGGCGGCAATGGCGCAAGAAACAAAAAAGGCATTACCTTCATGCGTAAAACCAGTGCAACTGGATGTATTTTGTGGCGAACGTTTGTCAGCCACAATTGAGGCGTGGTTACACACGGTAGACAAATACGGCGAATTCTCCAGGCTAAGTGACAGCCAGAAGATGATGTACGCATCCACTCTTCTCCGAGATGCAGCAGCGACTTGGTGGCGACACCTAGAGGTGACAATCGACGATATAACAGGGAGAACAATGGCGCCAGAAACATGGATTGAATTCAAGGAACTGTTTTGAAAAGAATTCAAGCCCAGCAACGCAACTCAGATAGCCTGACAGCGACTGCAAGAACTTCGACAAACCAGATCCATTCGTGATTATATAGTGGCGTTCTGAAATATCATGCTCGACTTGCCTGAAATGTTTGATGAGGATGCCGTGCATCAGTTTGTCCGTGGTCTCTGATATGATGCAAGGCTACAGGTGCTCCTGAACCGTCCAAAGTCCCTCACCAAAGCATATAACGCGGCAGAAGCATTTGAATCAGCATACAAATGTGCACAAGGAATGTACGAACCCTTTGAGCGGACCAATGGAGTAGCTTCCCAGCAAAATCAAGGTTATGGAGGTCCTACGCCAATGGAGCTCAATGTCATCCAGTCACGAGGTAGATATTCAAGCAGAGGAAGACCTTGGCAGCACGGTGGATACAACGCAAGACAAGGTCGTGGTCCAGGAAGAAGCAACGAGGAATCAGACCTGGGGACCATTACCTGCTACAACTGTGGTGGAGAAGGACACATTGCGCGCGTATGTCCTTCACCTCACAAAAGAAACCAGCAATGGCAAACCGTGCAGTCAAGCCAGTCATTGGATTTAAAAGGCCAAGCGCGTCAGGAGTAAGGGAAGTACTGGTGCGCAAGAACAATCATTCCCTGAACATGGTTGAAACAAAACAAGAAGCAACTACCAACATCGAAGAAGTGAAGGATGAAGAACCGGCCAAGGAAAATCCAAGCAGGGATATTGAAAGTTTAGACTTTCTTGTTGATGACGTTAATCACAT
>JNDP01000905.1:0-12810 GCA_000696975.1 Apophysomyces trapeziformis B9324
GGCATGCCTTGGTAACTTTGCTATTCTTTTCGTATCCTTTTTAGCAAACCTTTGACTTCGACTGTACCGACATACTCATTCTCAAGTTTTCTACTTCACTCCAATGATTAACCCTCTAGTCGACTTTAGAGTCTGCCTCTCCGCTTTTCCTCTCAGTGGGTTTGTCTTTCACAATTGCTAGCTATAATCAAGCTATTGCTGACATAACCGATTGCCACGGCAAAAGCATGTAAATCCTTTTGGAATGCTTCTTCCCCAGCAGGAGTTCACTTTGTCCTCCGGAGAGCTTATCATGGTAGCCTACCCTGTCATTAGAGACTTTATAAACTTATTCCGATACGGTTTGAAAGAGACAACTCTTATATATGTGGTTCAGTGGCATCAGAAGAACACTTTTTGTTGTCCTGTCCTTCCAAGCTGCCCGTCTGAACGGTTCTCGTAGGCCTATATGTCCTCCGCCCTGGGTGCTTAACGTCGGAACGTTTGTTTTTGGTTAACAAGACTACTATGGCACTGTAATAACACGTCGATATTGAATTACAGTCTATTGTTGATTGTCCTGTCAACATCCTACGCAATGCCATTACACTCTCATTTTTTATCATCCCCCTTTTTCCTCTTTCACGAGCCATAGCAAAGGCACTTCTCCTATTTTGACGCACTGAAACACAAAACCTCTCGAAATCATTGCATTTTTTCTTTTTCTTTTGTGTGACCGTATCTTGCAGCACAATAAACCATTTCTCTGCACACAAACAGTAACCAAACAACGGGCGATCTGTGAAGCGGGCGGAGTTCCTGGATCAAGCGGCGGCGGAAATGAAAGGCCAAGCCCCGATTGGATCCATCCCGTAATTTGAGCAAACCCAAGACAGACCAGGCAGTAGTCGGGGTCACCGATATCCGGTTCGGTGTCCTTTCTCCTCCCTCTCTTTCGACTTGCTCTTTCTCCTCCTCTTCTGCTTTCCTCTTTCAACTTTTACCAACTCAAAGGCTTCTCATCATCTAACATTGCATTGCTGTTTCTCCTCTTTACTTATAAATTATTGGACCTGAAGAGATAAATGAGCGGAGCAGGCAACATCAAAGTGGTGGTGCGATGTCGGCCATTGAACGCGCGAGGTGAGCATTCGACCTTGACAGCGTGCACCATTGACGCATGGCAGAACTGGCAAGGGGTGCTTCATGTTTAGTACGCATGGAAGGCAACCAGACGATCCTGACCAAACCACCACAAAACAAGTCGGAAAAGGCCGAAGAATTAAAAGCTTTTACTTTTGACAAGTCATATTGGTCAGCCGACAAGACCGATGACCATTATGCAGATCAGTCCTTAGTGTATAATGATCTCGGACGGGAATTGCTCGATCATGCATTTCTGGGTTATAACTGCTGCATTTTTGCTTGTAGGTTGTTGCACACGTCTAATTCTCTAACCAATTTAATTCGATCAAAAATAATACTCTAGATGGTCAGACAGGCGCAGGGAAGTCCTATTCGATGGTGAGTTTAGCAAAAATGAGTATGCTACAAACTAACAGAAAATGATTGTATCAGATGGGTTACGGTGAAGATAAAGGCATCATCCCTCGCACATGTTCAGAACTGTTTGATCGGATTGCACAGAACAGCGACGGAGTCGACTTTCAGGTCGAGGTTTCATACATTGAAATCTATAACGAAAAGGTCCGAGATTTACTAAACCCCCGGAATAAAGGAAACCTCAAAGTGCGTGAGCATCCCAGTCTTGGACCGTACGTAGAAGATCTCTCTCGTTTGGCTGTCAGTTCATTTAATGACATCGATCACCTGATGGATGAAGGTAATAAGGTAAGCCAAACCATCCTCTTTATGAAAGTATCGAATGAAAACATTATAGGCAAGAACAGTGGCTGCTACCAATATGAACGAAACATCGTCCCGCTCTCATGCTGTATTCACTATTTTCCTAACGCAAAAGCGTCACGACGCATCCACAAAGCAAACGACGGAAAAAGTCGCTCGCATAAGGCAAGTATTTGTTCACTTATCAACAAGCGTTTTTCTTATCTATATGCAGTCTTGTAGATTTGGCGGGAAGCGAACGTGCCAATAGTACTGGTGCTACAGGCGTTCGACTAAAAGAAGGTGCTAACATTAACAAATCCTTGACTACTCTTGGAAAAGTTATTGCTGGATTAGCAGAGCAAGCCATGCACCAAGAAAAAAAGTCAAGCAAAAAAGCAAAAGATGCTTTTATACCTTATCGTGATTCGGTAATTTCTTCAAGCGTCCACACTGCTTAATCGCGTTAATGACGGATTCATCAAAAATAATCCATAGGTGTTGACTTGGCTGCTGAAAGACTCGCTTGGAGGCAATTCTAAAACAGCAATGATAGCTGCTATTTCCCCAGCTGACTTTGATGAGACTCTAAGCACTCTGCGGTATGCTGACCAGGCCAAGAAGATCAAGACTAAAGCAGTTATCAACGAAGACCCGAATGTAAAACTAGTACGCGAACTCAAAAACGAAGTTCAAGCACTTCGGCAGACATTGATGGTATATGCTCCTGAGCATTTAGATAAACCTTTACCAGCAACTGCCATGCCCCAGACGATTGTCTTTACGGATGCAAATGGAAACGCCCGTCATCTTACAAAAGACGAGATGGTTGAACAGTTAAAGACATCCGAGAAGCTATTGACGGATATCAACCAGACATGGGAGGAAAAATTGCATAAGACGGAAGCAATCCATGCTGACCGAGAAAAGGCACTGGAAGAACTCGGAATCATGGTATCGAAAAATAACGTCGGGGTGTACACACCAAAACACGTACCACACCTTGTCAATCTTAACGAGGATCCACTGATGTCAGAATGTCTGGTATATCAAGTCAAGCAAGGAATAACAAAGGTTGGAAGACCAGAAGATAATGTAGACATTCGCTTGAGTGGTAGCCATATCGTAGAAAATCATTGTTTCTTCGACAATACTGATGATGTAGTGACCCTTCATCCTACAAAAGACGCACTGACTATGGTGAATGGTCTACGAATTCTTGAACCGAAACGACTCAAGAGCGGCTACCGTGTGATTTTGGGTGATTATCATATCTTTCGCTTCAACCATCCAGAGGAGGCACGGAAAGAACGAGAATTCTTACTACAACAGCGATCGATGAGCCTTGCTGAAAGTGAAATTTCCGCAGCCAACGCAACCGATCAGAATTCATCTGTAAATCTATCATCTACTCCAGGATCGCTATCAGATCAAGAAGAAGTGCCTGATTGGCAATTCGCCCGCCGTGAAGCCGTCCTCAACTACTATAGCAGTGAATCGAACTTTGGCAACTTAACGGACGAAGATCTGGAGAGACTGTTCGATGATGTATCTAAAATCCGCACTATGAGGAAGCGCCAACCATCGTCATGCGATAGCCGATTTGACAGCGATGCATCCAGGCGTACGTCTTCTACTTCATCCCTATATCGATTAAGTACTCTATCAACTACGTCAACAGCGCTCAGCGACGCTTTCTCAGTCGATCCGGAAAGCAAAGAGAACCTTTTGGTAGAGGAGATTGAAAAGCAAATTCAGTACGACTTGCCGGTAGAAACGTACACGGATAAAGAGCGAATACTGATAGAAAAGGTTTTGATGCAATGGCGACGCCAGAGATATGTGACCATGACGGAGAAAATCATGGTTACCGCGAAACCACTCGAACTAGCAAATCAATTGTCCAAACAGCTGGGGAAAGATGTTATCTACCAATTATCTGTGATTCATGACGATCTTTCGGCTAGCGCGACGTCATTCTGGGAAACCAACGCTACCAGCGAGCTTGATGCCGACTTTGCAACAGAGCCGAAACCTTGCGTTGCTGTTAAGGTTATTGACAATAAGAACAACAGTACATGCTTTTGGTCTTGTAAAAAATTCAGGGAACGTTTGCGAGCTATGCAAGGTTGCCCTTATGCCATTGATAAACCAGTTCCTGACCCGTTCTACGATACCTCCTATCCGCAATATACCCTCATTGGTTTGGCCAAGGTACCTTTACGTAACCTGGCTTATCAAATCCCTGTCGAGAGCACCCTGGATATATTTTGCAGAAACACTGGTCGCGTTGTCGGACGACTTTGCGTATTGATTGCTCCAATTGCAAGGTCTAAAACACGAGAAGCTTCCGAGACGTTGCACGTGGGTCAGCAGCTTGTGTTCGAAGTGCGTATCCAAAATTTGAAAGGTGTCGATCCCAACGCATTTTCTGAGGTGCATGTTCAATTTCGGTTATCTTCTTTCAGCACACGGCCGAATGCTGCAGAAACCTTGTTTGCAACAGAGCCTGCACGTGGAAATGCTTATCCGATTAACTTTGGTTACAGCCAAACACTATCCATGTTGGTAACCGCGGGCATGTTAGAGGCAATCATGACCAAAGAACTGACGTTCGAAGTATACGGTCACCCCCGGATGCAAATGTCAAGGACTTTAGCACCATTATTACTTAGCAACGATATATGGGAAAAGAAAAACGATCTACTGGTTAGCGCTCAGATATGTGAGCTTTCTCCACGCGGAAACTATAAGCCTGTTCCCCTTCAACAGGGCACATTCGTACTACGACAAGGACAGCAACGCAGAATTTTACTATGTCTAAAACATGGATTACGTGATGTTGATGTCAGACATGTTGCAGTGAGCCATATACGGTTGTTAGATTCTAAGGGACGAATACCGTCGGCATCAACGCCGATATCAGCAGCAAAAGTAGTTCTCACACCACAAGAGGATGGTTTCGCGTGGGACAGCTCGCTTCATGCCTCGCTTGTCTTAAATCGACTAACGCCAGCAGACCACAAGGTGATATTAACATTGTCGTGGCAAGCATCTATTGATGGTCATATTGTACCGTTTGAGACGGATTTATCCGTAACTATCCAACAAGCTGAGCCATCAATGAAAAGGTCATCATCACTTTTGCGTCACTTTTTCCCATCACAACCTTTGCCGGACAAGGTCTTCAAGATGTTTGAAGTGACATGGAGACGTAGAGAAAGAACCATCGCAGAGCAACCATTGATTACGGCTTACAGAGAGGCACGCAAACAGATGATAAAAGCCGAGGAATTAGCTGCCGTTAACCATGATTTGGTGCTCTTCCAACAGTTGCAGCACCGTCATAAGCGGGCTACATCTGCAAAACTTGCTTCGGACACCTCGGAGACGTTAAGACGTATAGTGGACTTGTGGTCAGCAGATCTTACCGGACAAAGAGACACACAACATCCTACCCGGTATAGTTCTGATCCAGTAATCTGGTCATATCCCAAAGTGAATCTGTTACAGCCAAGGTGGGATGCAGAATGTCATGCAATGCTGAAAAAATCTAACAATGACGAATTGTAGTGAATCTGCACTTAAGAAGGGATCTTTAAACGTTGAAATAGAGGAAGCCTGGAAAGAGTATTGGTGTGTTTTGAAAAAGTAAGTCTGGATTTTTCATATATTAACAAATCTCGCTCTAACACGTCCTTTAGACCGTATTTGCTAATGTACGAAGATCTTTCAGAAGCGAACCAGATTGGCTTAATGCATATCTTGTCAATCGATCTAGAAGATGCTAAAAAGGTGAGAAAAGAAAAAAAAAAGCCAACCAAAGCATTTATCTGGTTCTTATTTGTAGTGCCAGTTTAAAATAACCACAACCCAAGGCAGCTGTAATATGCAAAGCCATGACTATAACACAATGGTTGATTGGATATCTCTCATTGATCCAACTATACCGCTTTCATAAACTGGTAATCTGAGCTTCAGTTACTACCTTATTCCGGATATGTACACAGTTTTATCTCCCTTTTTCTGCTATACCTTGTCATGCCTGAATATCATTTTGACTTAATGTATTGTAATTTTTTCCCATTTCAATCGATCTCTGTCAACGCTATATGGCTCTCCCTCTTATGTAGCTCCCTCATTTTTGCCAAGCTTTGTCTGTGTCTTTCGTTTTTTAGCCGGGATTGAAAATTTCCAGCATCCCAGTCTTACCCCAATGGGCACAGATGAAGCAATTAACGCCTGCATCTATTAAGTCAATTAGTTGGATCAACTACAGCACGGAGGATACCCTATTTCGATTACCTCTTTTTCAAGATCGTCCTCCGAATCGATGATCTCGTTAACCTATGTATCCATAGTACCAGAAACAAAGGGTGTTAACTATTTACCATGCGTGCTTTTCTTCCACCGAGATTCTAGAAAAAGTTCGCATTATTGGATTATCACTTGTATAAAATATTTTGCTTACTCGCTTCCTTCTTTTATTGACTGATGCCTCCGATTTTCTGCCTCGGTTAGAACCATACTTGATCGTTGGACCGGTCCATGACTGACGCGAGTTGCATGACCCTAGAACATCAGTCTCTTTCTTTACCGATACATCATCATCGCTTCGCACCATAGCATGAGAGCTATCAGTTTGAATATTCTCGTAGCTACTTACGAAATTTTAGCTGTTGCCCGCTTTGTCGTAGAAACCTCACGAGTCTGTTTTTGCTCGTCGCTTTTGTGCCTGATACCGTGTTATTATTTGAGGAACCTGTACATTTATATTTAAGGCAATGCATGCCATGAGCCAAAGAAATTAAATGATGAAAAAAAAAAACAAACTTACATTGACATCAGATAGCAGTTTGATCTGTCTTGCATTATCCTATATGAGAACCAAGTAAGTACGTAACAATGGAAATGGCATAGATCCACATTCGGAGCGGTAATTGCAGGTTGACTATAGCAAGTATCCATGCTCGCGCCGGTAATCAACTACCAGAATTGCCGGAATGTAAATATCTCCATCACCAGTGCAAGAAAGATCCAGCCATTCTTTACCTTCGCGGACAAGTCCGTTTCTTTTTCCTGACCCATCTGGACTGCAGGGGAGCTTTGAAAACTTCTTTCTCTTTCATCGACGTATATAGTTGCCGATTCAATGTCCATTTCAGTAGACGCATCAACACCACTTGCATTTGGGTTTTGCTTTCCAGACTTTTCCATCCCAGCATACCTTGTTTATATGTCTATGAATACAAGAAGATACTGGCGTGGCATTCGTACCGCTTTTCCATCTGCGATATTACGGTTTCTGATTGCATCACTTGACTAGTTAGCGCATCCTTCTCAAGCATCAATGCTCGGTTTCTTTCCGTAAGTGAAATGTTTAACCATCGACAACTGTCGTCAGCACCTAGTTCACTTACTGCTGTATTTCATTATCGCGCTCTTTTACGGCAAGCTTTATCGCTGTATCATCAGCTATAGTAGGAAAACCGTCGTAATACCTCCAATTGTTTTTGTAACTCTTCTATTTTTCTCTGAAACTGTATGTTCATTTCCTGCTTATCTTTTTCATGACACAGCAAGCTTTGATGTTTGAATTTAAGAGTTTGGACTCTGCAAATGCCCAAAATGACTGCTTACCGCTCATTAAGACGATTGATTTCCATATGAAGCTCTGCCTTAAGGTTTCTCGACAGTTTCTCCTCTTGTTCAATCTCGCACTCCAAATCTTTGATTCTGACAATCGATACAACACGTTAATTTCAATATATGATAACAGCATACGCTTACTTTGATTGTAGCGATACAATGCTGTCCTTAAGGCCTTGACAAGATTCAGAATATGTACGCAGTTCTCCGTCAATGTGTTGTAAAAGTGTAGTAGTCTTCAGAATAGCCGATCGCATATCCTCAATGCCCTCCTTCCATGAAATAAGCTGTTGATCTTGAAGACACTGACATTTCTTCATGGAATCTACAATCCTTGCGTTTAAAACTTTCGCTCTGGTCTTCCGAACAATTACTTAATGTTGATTGATAGGTCTCCATTTCCTTCTGCAATATATCTTTACAGACATGGATATTGACGAGCTGTTGTCGGACTTCTTCGCAGTCGTTGCCTACACTTTTATGCCTCTCCATCATCTCGATTAACAATGATTTTTCTTCAAAACTTGGTCAGTTGTCGGGGTATACGTCGCTCTTACGTTCATCAACTTTGACGGACCGCGCCTGTTGCGCTTCGAGATCGGTATCAATGCGTTTTTCCAGTTTATGGAACGCAGCACTCGTGGTTTTCTCTGCTATATGGATCACATCAGCGTACTTTTCTAGGCTTCCAAGTATAGAATGGAATGCATCATAACGGTCTCTCAGTTTGTCCAAACTAGAATAACGTGTGTTAACACGCACGTTCACCATAAGGCATTTTACGACTATGCAATGATTATACCTGTCTTCGGTATATCTATGCTGGCGAAGAAAGTTCTTCATGACATTTTCCACTTGCGTATTCTTTTTCTTATATTCAGCGATCACCTGTTCTTGTGTATGGATGACATTTTGGAGCGATTCAACCTTATGAGTGATGCTATTATAGTCTTCATTCCTCTTTGCCATGTTTTCTTTGCAAATCCTGGCGAATTCGTCAATATCATTTTCACATAACGTACTGTCTTGTTTGGCAGGCAGGACTGGAGACGTTGCTTTCTTGATCATATTATGGTCATCTTGTTTTCCAACAGGATCTTTTGCATTTAAAATCCTGCCGAGGTCGCTGGGCTAATGAGCATATCATGAATAGACCAAGCAAGAAGTAAAACACGTTTAGGATGATACTTTGGATGGCAAGCGTCTGGGATGCTTATGGACAGGCAACGGCTGTTTAAACTCGGATGCCTTGGGCTGACCTTCAGCATGACCTTTAAAGTATGCCTCGGATGAAGACTCCTTTAAGCCGTTATCTCGAGCCTTATCCCAGCGGACATTGGTGACGTCCATAAACGGTAAAGCACTTAGTCCAGTGGAAGTTGCGAACGATCTATGACTCCCAGAAGCAATTTTCCTGCTTGTTATGGTATCCGGCTGTTGATAAAACATATCACTTCCATTAGGCCGCCAATTCTCAAATGGAGAAAATGGTCGTTCAATAGCCCATTTCAATCTTGGTTGCTCCAAGTTAAATAGAGGCGTTGCTTTGTTCGTCTTTTGCTCAATTATTTACTAAGCGCAATGAAGGAGGGGGGTTTTTTTTTTTGCTCAATGGCGGTACCTCTTGGTTTGCCCCAGGATTCTTTGTAGCAAGCATGGCTGCCCCTGACACTTTATTCGGTTTGAATGAGAAAGGGACATTGGAGACAGGAGATATAGGTTTTCCAAGTTCCTTCTGCATCTGCTCCAGTGTGTCACCTTCCTGAGCACCCATGATTTGCGGATGAAAGGGATTGCGACGCTGTCACTTTCCTTCATTTCCCTCATTTCGTATTTCTGAATTGGAAAGTCACTGCTCACCAGGCATACTGTGTGGGACAGTCTTTGATTCCAATGCTCAACGTATCGTGTTCGTTAAACGTTTATTTTACTTCTTAAACACAGGTATCGCCACAGGATTCACCAGGAAAATCAGAATGATCCTTTTCGACTGAGTTAAACCTATTACTATTTCTATAATCTTACAACTTCCTATATTCTGTCGCGATACGTATCTATATGGTTTGTCTAACATGCTCTTCTACGATTTTTCGCGTTAGATGCAGTCTAGATCCATGAGGGTAAAGAGAGATAAATATGTAGTGACAGTGATGGTCTGATCACGTTCCTGCTAAATGCACGAAGCACTCACATCGCATGTAACATACAATGCTTGACAAATTTACTAGGGGGTTTCAATCATCTTTATATTTATATGTTGTAGAAAGCGGAATTTTAAAAACCTGATATGATTGGTCAATCTTAAAAAAAGGTTTCTACAGGACGTATAACTTTTTGCTTGTAGACTTGTAGAAACTGTCAGTTATAAATTTCGTTCGCTGCTGTAATTTAATTATTTTAATCATCGGTTTCTACAACGTATAAATATAAAGATGATTGAAACCCCCTACTGTGTTTTTCCTATTTGTCTGCGCGTTTCTATTTTTATTTGCGGACTTGGATTCAAGTTTTTGCGGAATCCAAAAAATGATTTTGCATGATTGGATGAAAATATTTGCGGTCAGACTACCCTTTCTTAGCGTAAAGTCGAGTCGCATGTTCACAATCACTGAAATAGTTTATATCAAACCACAGTAAGATGAATTTATTTAAAGAAGTGGTTCTCTATTTTTTGCAACTAACGAAAAACCTTTCAGAGTATCTGATTCATCTTTGACAGTCTGAGCGCTTTACTTTTCGCGCTGCTTGAACAATACGCTCTTGAACGTAATTGTCAGCTCGTAAGGGCTCCCTTCTTACCCTAGCCTTCACTTTGGCCCAAAACTCTTCGATTGGGTTGAGAAAGGGAGAGTAGAGAGGAAGATAGAGACATTAGTATCCTCTTTCTTCGACCAACTGCTTAACCTTGACTGGTGTATGAATAGGTGCATTTTCCATGACAAGATAAAACCGTTCATTCCTTGGCGATCCAATCTTTTGTGATTGCTTAATAGACAAAGTTTCCTGGCAGGCAGAGGTTCGTACACAACATGGTTTGACACACACAAAGAGAACCCGCCCTTTTCCCCAGTGCCACTTAAAGATTTCCATTTTGGGTGTTTGTCATAACCAAAAGAAAAACCATGTGAATCCACTTTGATGACCCAGTTCTTGTTCCTTCTTCTTCTTCGACTTTCTTCTTTTGACGTCAAACACATTTCTGTATTTGCAATAACGGACAGCAATGACTCTAGTTCTCTCTGCAATGACATAACCAATGCAGTACTGAGTCAACCCCCTAAAATACCCGAATTGTCACCATCTTTCCTTGTCTTATTTGAAACAAAAAATAGTTAATGTGCTGGCAACAAAAAAACTATATCATTGGAATGAGAGAAACGAGCGAAAGGAAAAGGAGAAAGAAGACAAACGGGAGGAAGAGGAAGGACAATTTGTGAATCTACTATCCTGGGATAATGATGTTACGTGGCCCGTCGATCTACTGGCTCACTAAAAGAAGACGATTCTCTTTTTGCTTTAAAAGGAAAGCCAAACTATTCGTTATGCTCCATCGTTTTGCGTAAGAAATCACAAGTTTTTGCGGTTTTTTTAGTTTGTATAGCTTTTTATACCAGGTAGTGATTGAGGAAACTGCTGCATCAGGAAAAAAAGACAAGAATTAAGGCCATGGTGTAATGACCTTCACACTCAAAATATTTCCACACAAGGCCTCTTTATTTTCTATCCCGGCGGAAGGGCGGAAGCCGAGAGCCAGTGAGCCATCGCGAGGCTACTGCGATGGCGATACATGTTGCAGCTTCGACGTCTCGGTTCTTCGTATTTGATCCAGTGGCAAACGATGCGCATCCCGGGTTCATGCATAATGAACCTCCATTGAGGCTAAAGGTCTTCCACTTGCCATCGATATAGCATCTGCCTTTATGCCTTACAACAGATTGGAAACAGACAGAGCATGTCTGGGATGTCCGGAATTCATCCGTCATCACAACGGTAGTGTAACGACGATGTCTTTTTCTGATCTGTACACCACCTCTTCTTGAATATCCGCCTATCCGCGACCCGACACCGGTGCCCAGCTTTCCGATGCAAATAACGGTGGAATGCTTATCAGGGCCACTCACGAATCGACGTTCAATCGAGGCGAATTTGTTATATATGATACTTCTGAAGCGGTTGATCGTATTTCTTTCCTTCTGAGCTCTCTTTGAATGATAAAATTCTCTAAGGATCTTGCGACTCTCCACTGCCACCTGCTCCTTACAATTAGGGATTGGTGACATAATGCGCACAATCAAACCATGCGTTTACCGGATGGCATCTCCAGATCTCACTTGAACTTGTAGCAAGAGTGGCCGAATTTTTGCTGAGCTTGGTTTCGGCGTTCTTGACATCTGGCTTCAGGGCCTAGAAAGGGAACATTAATATGAGTATGCGAATATAACCCGCAAAACTATACCTTCTGGCGCTGTCTCTTTTTTTGATATTTTCTAACAAGCCCTGACTGGTTAATTTCTTGAGCAGTAGTGCGTAGGCACTTCGGCGATACGGTGTTCATCATCTGCTCTGCTGGCTCTTTCATCGTTTGTCCATGTTCTGTCTCTTTACTAAGAGAGGAAGACCTGTTGTATGTTTCAATCATCTGCAAACATTGCTAATTGGACAAAGAGACAGTTGTAGACATTGTGACAAGACCATAATCCGTGCCCCCGAAAGAGACTACTTTGCCACTTGCTTCCATGCTGTGTATGAAACTCTGAAGATCAATGTACTCTTCATCTTCCTCGCAAGCCGGATATTGGCTATTTGGTGCATTGTACCGTATTTCTTTCTTTGGATTCTTATCTTTGTGATCCTTTTTGGCTTTCTAGAAATATGGAAGGTAGTTACTATAGTGATCGGCACTTCTTTGCTTTCCACATACCTCCCAAAGGGTGTATCTTTGATTACGTGTATCTTTCAAAGTCAGTCTTGTCGAGTTAACCTGGGATTGATTGGTTGCGCGAGCCTTTTTGAGAGCCTTTAGCTCACTGGATAACCTCCGTTTATCCTGATTGGAGGTAGAAGAACGCCTTTCTTTGAACTCCTGCAGCTGTTTAACCGTTCTTCGTAAAGAACTGTTCTCAGATCGAAGCTGTTTCTCCAAATCCTTTATCTTCCTATCATAAGTTTCCAGTTCCCGCTGGATAGCTGTCGGAATTGTCTTTGGCTTCGTCTCTTTTGACACAGTTTTTGTAGCTGCTTTTTCTTTCTGTTTTCTTGCTTTCTTCTTTCTTATGTCATAATAGGAAATAGCTGGTCTAACAGCTTCTTGCAGAACGCCTTGCAAATGAATCGTTC